>JALAJA010000831.1:0-22881 GCA_023376005.1 Doryteuthis pealeii
GGAAATAGATGATATCTCCTAAAGAAAAGCGCTTCCGTTTAGTTAACTTTATGATTGATGTAATTGTTACACCGGTGTTAATGGGTGGCATAAATACCACCTTGAAGAACGTGGCCTTAATTGAATAAGGCCACCCTTGCATCTTTGGCAAAAACCGCATCGTCTGTTTGTAACCGCTTTCGGAATAAACTTTCGTTTGAGGTTCACAAATTGATAATAATTTGTGCGATGAATGTAAAACATTTACAATCCTATCAACCGCATACGATGAAAGTTGTTGTTCTCAACCCATTGCTTTGGGGCCCAAGGGGATTATCCTTTTCGAAATATCAATTTTTCTTGGATGATTTCATAGACACACGGATTTCAGAAGAGAAAGGTTCTCTGACATGTCACGAAAGTTAGCTGCCATCTATCATCTTGAATTATGGCAACAGCAACATGCAATGTTTTCGTTTGTTATTGATGAACTTATGTTTCCCTACATGGAGCCTTGCCTGTCGATTCGTATGCCACTCTGTAATTAATACTGCACAAGGCCGATAAACTGCTTACCTATACATTTACATATTTCCACACACAGCAACAAATTTGTGCTGATTGCTGTTGGATATTTGTTTTGGTGGCTTACAAAAATCTTATTATCACCTCGCAGCACTATGCTTGACTAGTGTTCGCGATGGGATTCATCTTGGTGACAAACCATACGTGCTTCGTCAGTTCTAGTTTGATTTTGTATATTACAAGATGTATAGGATAATTTCTGCTATACCATGTTTAACTAATGTTTGAACGTCTTTCGATTTTTCCTATCTGAATCCTTCTTTTTGGACACCAATCGTCTCTCTTCTCTCTCTTCTCTCTCTCTCTCTCTCTTCTCTCTAATTTATATATATATATATATATAATATATATATATATATATATATATATATATATATATATTTTAATGTTTTTTTAAAAGTTGGGCGTTATTAACGAAGCATTAAAAATATATAAATGAATGAACTCGATATTATGGAGTATTGGATTCACTTATTTTTATTATTATTATTTTTTGTCATAAATTTTCAGACATCTCAGTTAATATAAATATTTCACAGACGCTGCCGCTGTCGATAACAACAGAGACAAAAGCGTTAAACAGGAATAACATTCATTTGATAAAGGGTATCTAACGAACCTGAAAATTATGACAAAAAAAAAATAATAATAATAAAATAAGTGAATCCAATACTCCAATAATATCGAGTTCATTCATTTTATATTTTTAATGCTTTGTAATAACGCCCAACCTTTAAAAAAAACATTAATATATACCGAGAGAAGCATACGGAGACCACCTAAAAATACAATATATATATATATATATATATATATATATATTATATATACATATGGGTTTTATAATTGCTTAAAAGAATTGTGTATATATTGGTTTGGAGGTTGATTTTGAAGGCTATCAACAATGCAGGTGTAAAGAAAAAATTGTTTACCTTATTTGTTTCTTTTCACCTGCATTGTGTAACCTTTTTGGCGTTTTACCCGTGTCTTCACAGTGCCACAAAAATGCACGACACTATTAGGAATTATACCATTGTATCAGGGGTCGACGCGCTCGTTCGTTTACAAGCGCACACAGAATTCCATCTCAGTCCCATCAAGTCCACGAAATAATCCTTCTCCTTTCTTTCGTTTATGGTCAGTGAAGGGTATCACCTTACAGGCCGTGTGCTCTTAGTTACGGTTATTTGACTTGTTGACAAGACGTCTTACTTACGCTCAGTACGTTCATTTCATAAATCTCTTTAAGGAATGTAAAGTAGTAAAATGAAGATAATTAACAAAACTTCTATTCTTGCTTCTCAAATTGAACTTATCTATTTAATATTCTTCAAACTTATTGTTCTTCAGAGAGAGAGAGAGAGAAGAGGGGGGGGAGGGAGAGAGATAGAGAGAGAGAGTTTCAAAATCAACCTCCAAACCAATATATATATATATAATATATATATATATATATATATATATATATATATATATATATATACTAGCAAAAGTACCCGGTCCCATGACCAGACTAAAAAAATTAACACCGGGGTCGTGAGTGGTTAAGAGAGATATTCAAGAGGAAATTATCTATAGAATTTTAAAAAAATGTAATTCTTAATTTTGAGTGTTTCAAAATATAATTTTATTTTTCAAAAACTGTTTTTTGTACATATGACAAAAACTTAAATACACTTTCTGATGGTAAAACTGAATCTAGGGGTGAGGTTCCAATTATGGAGCTCTGGGAAGTGTAGAGTACCCCTTCATTGCCATTACTCCCATGCCCACATTGACCCGGGGGTAGTACTTGTTAGTAAAAGTACGACCACTCCAGTTCCCCATCTATTGGTCTAAATAGATTTAAAAAGGAGTTTTAAAAAAAATGTTTAAAAAATGAATTAGAAATAATTTGAATGCCCAGTAATAATGAATGAAACAAACATGACTACGGCAGGAATTCTTTGAAATCGTAATATTTTTACTTCAGACAAAGCGTCCGTTTTCGTATTTTTTTTGACAGAATTTAACGTTTAAAATGTTCATATGTCATTTCATTTTTCTTTTTTTACTAATATTCATTTTCTGTTTTAAAGCAAGTTCAACATCTCAGCCTACAAATGGGGTGAAATGTTTTTTTTTGTTTTTTTTTAATATTTTAGAATCCGTCTTTTTATTATTAGTTAGAAACTAATCGTAAAAAGCTTGAATCGAGCCGACAGGAGATGGGGTGAGAGTGGTCTCAGTTTTCTGCCGACAGGTGATGGGGTGAGAGGGGTCTCGATTTGTGCCGACAGGCGATGGGGTGAGAAGGGTTTCGATTTGTGCCAACAGTAGATGGGGTGAGAGGGTAGAGATTTTAGAAATGAACATTGGTATTTTTTTCATATAGTAAAATACAGTCTACTGTTTGTGAAGTTCAGTACTGAACTCATGTCGACGTGAGTAGGGTGGGGGGGACGGGGTGTTTAACTTATTTCATTTGTTTATTAATTATTGAATTATATCGCTAAATTATTCAAAATCACAACTCAAATTTTTGTGTGTTTCTTACTTATAAACAGTTCAATTAGTATGCAATATTTCAGATCTGTATGACCTCTCGGTTGTGACTTATAAGTCGACACGTACATACCAAACTTCCTTATATATATATATATATATATATATATATATATATATATATAGAGAGAGAGAGAGAGAGAGAGAGAGATAGATAGATAGATAAAGATGTGTATATATATAGTTTGTGTTTCATCCGTAGTTCTTTGTAGTGAGAATGATCATCTGTAGCGATAATTATGTGCTTGTTTCAGATATATGAACATCGAGAGCAATATAGAAGAATGAATGAAGCAATTTTAATAATTAAATTGATTATATATATATATATATATATATATATATGTGTTGTGTGTGTGTGTGTGTGTGTGTCTGTGTGTGTATATATATATATATATATATATATATATATATTTATATATATAAAGATATATATGTATAAATATATATATATATGTGTGTGTGTGTGTGTCGTTAGTATATATATATATATATAATATATATATAAATATATATATATATATAATATATATATATATATATATATATTATGCATCTCGTTATAACATGTCGATGAATCATGAATAATATTTACATATGTAAAATTCTTGTTTTATTCCCATCTTTGTCAAATAAGACAAAACAGTATTGTTCACTAATAGTAATCTTTCAAAAATCGAGAAACAACATAATTGTGTTATCAATTATCAACCATAGTAATTCAGATACTTTCCTTGTTAATGATACGGTATCGAAGTTGTATTAGATATTCAGATCATTTCCTTTTTGTACAATGTCTGGTTCATTATTTGCCTATAATTGAAATTTAACAATTTAGAATCCATTTGGTCTGGCGTACGATTTGAAGAAATATGGAAAATATCCATAAGAAGAGCTCCTATTTTGCAGAGCTAATTGCGTACGACACAAGGGCAAATAACATTTATAATACATTGGAAGAGGAAGCAGAAAGTTTATAACATTTTGTCGATTTGAGGTCTTATGCTTACGTAGATAATCAGATTGCTAACTACTGTGTTCGGTTCATAATCTGCCTTGGCTATTGGTTCAATATTTTATAACTATGTTTACCAATGTTATAAGACCAATACCCTGAGGCCTAATCGGGCGGTCTTGTAATAGAAAGAAACAGTTGTTAGTGCCCTGGGTTATTGTAACGATTTTCCACTCTCGAAACTACGGGTTATCTTTTTACTTCGAGGAAAGGTTACACATTCATTTAATCAGATTCTCTTTTCTCTCGCTCTCTCTCCTTCTCTCTCTCTCTTTCTCCCTCTTCAAGTAGTTCTTTCTCTCTTTCTCTCTCTCTCTTTTCTCTCTCGTATCTTTCCTCTCTCTCTATATATACATACATATATATATATATATTATATATATATATATATATATATATTGGAAAAGATTAAATAGCATAGCGTTATCTAACCCCGCCTACCTAGTGGCAAATAGTAGCAGTATATATATATATATATATATATATATATATTGATAATGATCAAGGTAACTGTAAATACATTTCAATATTTTCTTAGAAAATTATATATATTTGATAATATATATATTATATATATATATATATATATATAATATATAGATAATATATATATATATATATATATATATATATATATATTATCTGAGTAATGAGTGGTCAATATGGGTAACAGAGCATAGGTAGATTCAAGTTTGACGAGCGTAGGTATTGTGTTAACGGCACTTAGTGACTACTATTTTCTAGCTTACGTGATTATCAGAGATCCACGTAGACCATTTCACGTGGTGATGCAACCAGATGGCGTTACCAGTCATACAACACGAAGACCATAATAACTATTCAAGGACAATTCAATGAATACGTGATTTTAAGATTTGGGGATATCCATTGTCCATCAATTTTACCAGGTCGAACTTATTCCTTTGGGGTTCACTCAAGGGAAAGGGGAACACCGGAAGGCGTTGGGCAATTGTTGAGCTAAGGTAAATAATCCGTAGACAGATTTCATCAATTCCAGTTGAAAAAGTATATAAAAACATATAGAGTAATGATGAAATGATTGTATTTTCCCATCTTCTAATGCCGGTTGAACTTCACTATCTGATCAAGCCCACCAACAATGAAAGCAGAGATGCTGATAGCTTTTTAATTTAATGTGTCTTAGGACGCACGTATTTGATTTGAATGTGTGTCCGGGTCTCAACTAAAGTTTCTTAATAAATTGTAGGGTTTTGATTTATGAACAGGAGAAAAAACTAACCCCTGGCTTCTAACCCAGGTCGTGTAATTCGTTCAAAGAAAATATTGAAATGTACTTTTCAGTTACCTTGATCATTATCAGTTTCTCGGAACCACATAGGCCGCTATCAGATGTAAACTGACTTCGGCATTAAATAACCCAAATGAGGTTTGTATGCCATTATTACCAACCAACCAACCAACCAACTAACTAAGCAGTGTGGCAACAGCGATATGTGTACCTATATGGTCCGAAAACCTCACTAAATATAGTGAGGTGTTTCGGATCCAGAGATGTCCCAGACCAGGAAGAAGGAAAATAGTTTAATGTTTAGCTCTGACTAGAGTGTCATTAGTCAGGTTCTAACTTTAGACAAGTGGAAAAAGATTTGGGACGCAACTATCTCCAAACGGCAAACATAACTCTATACATTAATTGCGAGTAAATGTCACTTCTTGTATTCCATCTTCCCAAAAAAACATAAAAAAATAAACAAGATTAGGAGGATATTCTTGTTTATTTGCTTCACCCGTAATAATCAATCTCACATACATAGGAAATATACTTTTTTAATATCAACTAACTATAGTATTATCTGCGTTATTCGGACTATTGTCCCCATTTCATTGTTATTTGAAAACAACGTTCGGTTGATATGCCTCCGGCCTTCTTCAGGTATTTCTTTCGGAACTCGGGAACCTTCTCCGACTCGGAACCTTCTTTTTCAACTCGGGAACTTTTCTTGTCGTAATCGGGAGCCATCACGAAACTTTTAACCTAACCCGTGATGGCTCCCGATTACGACAAGAAAAGTTCCCGATTCGAAATGAAGGTTCCCGAGTCGGAGAAGGTTCCCGAGTCCGACAAGAAATACCTGAAGAAGGCCGGAGGGCATATCGGCCGAAACGTTGTACAAATAACAATGAAGATGGGGACAATAGTCCGAATAACGCTGATAATACTAATCTTCAAGCCTTATCTCAAACATTCAGAGAAACTAACTATAGAAAGGATGAAATAATAAATTAGTAGCATCTATTATTTGTTATTATAATATTTATTATTTAGTGTAAAAATTGTTATTTTAATTTGATCGTAATGTCATCTCAGTGTGATTGATAGTTGAAATTTTGGCGTTCACTGAACAAGTAAGTAAAATCCTAGATATTAGATTGTAACAATTGTAACCACCAAGAAACCGCAGAGAGTACAGTTGTCTAATCGCCATCTCTGCTCCGTCTGACTCACCAGATCCCAAACAAGTAAGGTGGGTATCATTCATTTCAACAGTAGAAAACAGTGAACAGGATGAAACGGTAAGGGGCGACAACCAACCAAGAAGACAAGCCATGAAGAGAAGCAACGAATTGCTGAGAGAGAAGATGGTGCTATACAACGAAGTGAAATTCATAAAAAGTATAAATCAAAACGAAGGAAAATTATATAGTTATTTACTTAGCTTAGCTTAGATGTGACACAAGGCTAGAAGTATGGGGTGCTCAATGAGAATCGAACTCACAAATAATGGTCTGCAAATCTAGCTGGCTAACCATTACACCACGTGAGGTGCTCCGAAGGAAATTAATATTATACTGGAAATTAATTTGGTAGGTGTAAAAACTATAAAAAAAGTTTAACCATTTGAATCGTAAGTTCGTAAACCTAGATTTACCCTCTACCGTTTGAGCGTGACATCTGCACTGGTAAAAACGGTTTTAAATAAAAGTAACCGGCCCTAAATGTTTAAACAGATAGAAAGAAGTAAAAAAAATGCTTGCACCATGTGGTTTTGTATAAATTCGATGGACAAAAATCGACAGCCGTCACTATGAGAAGAGATAGATTTTAGAAAATGTAAATCTAGCAGGTTATGATTCAATTGAAAAAGGTTATTAGTTATCATTTATTGAGATAAAAAAATGAACCTGACGAACGCGGGAAAGAATTATTAGCTATTCACATAAAAGAAGAAAAAATAAATTGGATGAAGTTATTGCTTCACATAAACAAGAAATATCAATAACATAGCATTTTCTAATAACAAGTCATCTTCCTTTTATGTAGATCTAACAGCAAGATAGAGAAAAAGCGCGGTGTTTCACAGACAGTTTCGTGGGTTTTGTTGTCAGGGGTGACATATTACATGGTAATACAGAAAATGATCTCGTGAAAAGGGTTTAGTTTCACTTAACTCAGAAATTATTTCTATCAGGCTCCGAATCAATTATGTTTACATAATCCACTTCAACGTTAAAACCAGAAAGGGCAAAGCACTTCAAATAGGTAAATCGAAACAGGAAATCCAACATCGGACGGATGTCCTTTTCTTGTAGTCTATTTTAAAATAATTAGAAGATTCACTTCATCCAGAATGCAACGTCGCGGACATTTATTTCAGACGAGAAGTAGTTTATGGCTTATACCAAGACAATAACACATCAGGTTTCTTGCATTATCAAACAAAATAGGGCACATCAGTTTTCTTTTACTCCATTCAAGATATTTCACAGGTGAGTTTTTAAATTCAGCCATCAGGAACATCTATTTTTGTGAGTTGTAATTCAAGTAAACAGTGGCAAGTGTCTTCAGCTCTCCATGTATCTTCTCAAAATTCAAGCCAATCTCACCAGTTGTGTGGTTTTGGGATTCAGTTTCCCCATCGAATTTTCAGTCCACTCAGAGATATATTACATAATGGATAAATAGCATATCCATTGGTTAAAACGTGTAGAAATTAAGGATAACGGTTTAAAAGTAAGAACACATGCACAAGTTTAACTAAGTGTGAAAGACCGGTAGCGATCCCTGATTGACCTCGGAGCAGTTCTCTTATTGTTTTGTTAAGTCATGCAACAACCACGTCGAAGAGAACAAGTGCAATTCGTTAGTTAGATTAGTCTCAGGCGTCTTAGTGGTCAGACGTGTATAATGGCTTTATCCACGTGTGAGGTTGAGGGAACATGGGAAAATAAAAATGTATGAAATATATTCCGTCTCTGTGTTCATTTCATATCAAGTAGAAGACATGTTTTTCTTTAACAGTCCTTAAAAAACTATATCTTTATTGTTCTTTATATGTCTATAAGTTTGAATAGTGGCTTATTTGGGTTATTTTATTGAATCTGTTTAGTGGTTCCACCATTCTTCCTATTTCTGTATTTCATAGTAACTGTACATTTTTCAGTGAATATAATATCCTATTTCATCATGCTTTTCTTCACATTCTAGCGGTACTAGTATTGAGCAAACGGACACTAAGTCATCAATCGGTTCACTTTTTGTCCGCATAGTCTCGATATTGGATTTTATCAGTTATTTATGATGTTTAGTTGAAAGATGCTCGCTGATATGTTCTGATCCTGTGGTGCAATACGTAATCTCTCTGCCTCTACCTTTAGCCCGGCAATATTTAGATGTCGATTAAATTTTACAATATCTATATCGGTGTTGAGATTTTTTGGATATAAGGCGTGTTTTAGAAGCCCACTTCTATTTATAGACTCGCCGAGTACTATGTGATTAAACTCTTAGCCAATCTCTGACAGTACTCTACTGCTGATATAATACTTAAACCCAAGAGTACTGGCCAGAGCTACTCATAACTACTGCGGCTTTCGTGGACGACGGACATAGGATTAAATCACTGGACCTTTAACAATACGCAGGATAGGACTTATTCACTTACCAAAGGATTCCATAACTCAGGACTTACTTATTTTAGGTCCTTTTCAACTGACCAAAAATGGCATTTAAAAAATTAACAAGCGGCAATTCTAATTTTTTGTGCGTATCGTCCATGTAGAGCTCATTTGTTCCCATGCGGTTTTTAATTGATCCACTGCTTGGGAATTTTCTTCTTTCTTTATACTTATTTCAGTGTGAAGTCGAGTTGTTTACCAAATGTATTACTGTCTTTACTAATTGTTGTACCGGCCGTTCCTACAGTGGAGAATATACACCGGTTCTCACTATAAATAGTGAGACACCGAGTGAAAGGTTGTACTGTTACCGTTTAACGGCAAGCTAGCCGTTCATGTACCATTATTGTAAATACACTTGTCTTATTTTACCCTACCTCGACTTGACTTCTTTTTTTACTGTTGAACTAACATCACAACACTAATTGAATATTTCTTTATTTTTCTGCTCGTTGGTGTTTTAAATGTAGCATCCAATATGTTGTAGTGTTTAAGTATTTCTTTTATAGTTATTGTTGTGTAAGTCAATTCTAGTCACATTAAGCTTCTTCCATAATTTTCTCTTTTGATTAGAGACGACCTATATCTGCTCTTTGGTGATACATTTTGTTTCAGGTTATTAGTCTCCTAACTTTAGTATCCATCTTTTTGCAAATTTCAGTTAATGTCCTGTTTATTATATTAAACCCCTTTGTCACTACTGGTATTGCTAGGGTGTAAATTGCTATAACTTGTTTTTTTCTATTCAATTCTATTCTTAAAATTGTTCTTGTTCTCCTATTGAGATATTTCTTCTATCTTTATTTATCTATAGTATGAGTGATACCATTCACTTCATTAATTCCTAAATATTTATAGTTTCATTGTATTCTAACTTTGTAATTTCCGTGTTTTATCTAAAGTGGTGTTTTTAAACTTTACTAGAAAGCCTTTCCTGAACGTGACTTTCGTACATTTTTCCAGACTAAATTGCATCTATGTTGTCACTGAATTATTTCACGATTCTTACTAAACCTTTAAAATTGTCCTCATTCTTTGAATATAACTACAAATCGTTTGTGTTTTATGTTCTGTGAGTAGAGGTACAAGAGCTATATAAAAAAAGTCAAGGTGAAGGTGAATCTCCTTGGAAGATTCCATTCTTAATGTTCAGATTATTAGATTTAAGAATATCCCTTTTTTTCTGGATTAATCTGATGTTTTTATTCTACTTTTCCATTCTCTACTTTAGGAATGTTATTATAATTGGGGATACATTTGAAATGTTAAGGACTTTTAAAATCCATTCGTGAGGAACATTATTAATATATTTTTTAGTAGTCAATCCAAACCATACTTTTGGATTGGCAATCGTCTTTTATCCTCTTGTTCATGAGGAGCATATCTTTCCATGCGATTCTTTTTATTTTGCATCATTTATATTTTTATAAATTTGATTACTCGAAGTAACATTTTGCATGTCGTGCGAAAACATGTCGTCGCATGACTTCCACAAAAAAATAAATTAATATATCCGGTAGTTTTTGTTTGGTTGGTTTGGTTTGGTTAGGTTTTACGGCATAGCAACTTAAGTGGGTCATTTAATGCCGATAAAGTTTTGAAATAAATCAATTCTTAATGGATAATATAATTTTTTTTAATAAATAATTATCTATTTAACCCATAGATGGGACCCTAACAGGTCGGTAGTTTTTTGTGTTTCTTGTTTCTTTTTGTTTCTGTAAGACAATCAGGCATTTTTTCAGGTTTTTCAATGATTTCTGAAATGTTGAATTTGGAAAGACAAGTGGTGAAATCAAAAGTTTGTTGTTGTTGTTATTATTATTATTATTATTATTATTATTATTATTTATTATTATTATTATTATTATTATTATTATTGTTGTTGTTGTTGTTTTCACACCAGCGTTTAAGCTAAATCCCTCTCACCCCATCTACTGTTGGCACAAATCGAAACCCTTCTCACCCCATCGCCTGTCGGCACAAATCGAGACCCCTCTCACCCCATCACCTGTCGGCAGAAACTGAGACCACTCTCACCCATCTCCTGTCGGCTCGAATTCAAGCTTTTTACGATTAGTTTCTAACTAATAATAAAAAGACGGATTCTAAAATATTAAAAAAACAAAAAAAAAACATTTCACCCCATTTGTAGGCTGAGATGTTGAACTTGCTTTAAAACAGAAATGAATAATAGTAAAAAGAAAAATGAAATGACATATGAACATTTTAAACGTTAAATTCTGTCAAAAAAATACGAAAACGGACGCTTTGTCTGAAGTAAAAAATATTACGATTTTCAAAGAATTCCTGCCGTAGTCATGTTTGTTTCATTCATTATTACTGGGCATTCAAATTATTTCTAATTCATTTTTTTAACATTTTTTAAACTCCTTTTAATCTATTTAGACCAATAGATGGGAACTGGAGTGGTCGTACTTGTACTAACAAGTTACTACCCCCGGTCAATGTGGGCATGGGAGTAATGGCAATGAAGGGGTACTCTACACTTCCAGAGCTCCATAATTGGAACCTCACCCCTAGATTCAGTTTTACCATCAGAAAGTGTATTTAAGTTTTGTTCATATGTACAAAACAGTTTTTGAAAAATAAAATTATATTTGAAAACACTCAAAAATTAAGAATTACATTTTTTAATTCTATAGATAATTTTCCTCTGAATATCTCTCTAACCACTCACGACCCGGTGTTAATTTTTTAGTCTGGTCATGGACCGGGTACTTTTGCTAGTATATATATATATATATATAATATATATATATAAAATATATATATATAATATATATATTGGTTTGGAGGTTGATTTTGAAACTCTCTCTCTCTATCTCTCTCCTCCCCCCCCTCTCTCTCTTCTCTCTCTCTGAGAAACAATAAGTTGAAGAAATTAAATAGATAAGTTCATATTGAGAAGCAAGAAGTTTTGTTAATTATCTTCAATTTTACTACTTTACATTCCTTAAAGAGTTTATGAATGAACGTACTGAGCGTAAGTAAGACGTCTTGTCAACAAGTCAAATTAACCGTAACTAGAGCACACGGCCTGTAAGGTGATACCCTTCACTGACCATAAACGAAAGAAAGGAGGAAGGATTATTTCGTGGACTTGATGGACTGATGGAATTCTGTGTGCGCTTGTAAACGAACGAGCGCGTCGACCCCTGATACAATGGTATAATTCCTAATAGTGTCGTGCATTTTGTGGCACTGTGAAGACACGGTAAAACGCCAAAAGGTTACACAATGCAGGTGAAAAGAAAACAAATAAGGTAACAATTTTTTCTTACACCTGCATTGTGATAGCCTTCAAAATCAACCTCCAAACCAATATATACACAATTCTTTAAGCAAAATTATAAAACCCATATATATATATATATATATATATATATATATATATATATATTGTATTTTAGGTGGTCTCCGTATGCTTCTCTCGGTATATATTTTTTAATGTTTTTTTTTTTAAGTTGGGCGTTATTACAAAGCATTAAAAATATATAAATGAATGAACTCGATATTATGGAGTATTGGATTCACTTATTTTATTATTATTATTTTTTTTTTGTCATAAATTTTCAGGTTCGTTAGATAACCTTTATCAAATGAATGTTATTCCTGTTTAACGGCTTTTGTCTCTGTTTGTTATCGACAGCGGCAGCGTCTGTGAATATTTATATTAACTGAGATGTCTGAAAATTTATGACAAAAAATAATAATAATAAAAATAAGTGAATCCAATACTCCATAATATCGAGTTCATTCATTATATATTTTTTAATGCTTCGTAATAACGCCCAACTTTAAAAAAACATTAAATATATATATAATATATATATATATATATATATATATATAATATATATATATATATAAATAGAGAGAGAGAGAGAGAGAGAGAAGAGAGAGAGAGAGAGACGATTGGTGTCCAAAAAGAAGGATTCAGATAGGAAAAATCGAAAGACGTTCAAACATAGTAAACATGGTATAGCAGAAATTATCCTATACATCTTGTAATATACAAATCAACTAGAAACTGACGAAGCACGTATGGTTGTCACAAGATGAATCCCATCGCGAAACACTAGTCAAGCATAGTGCTGCGAGGTGTAATAAGATTTTTGTAAGCCACCAACAAATATCCAACAGCAATTCAGCACAAATTTGTTGCTGTGTGTGGAGAATATGTAATGTATAGGTAGCAGTTATCGCCTTGTGCAGTATAATTACAGAGTGGCATACGAATCGACAGGCAAGGCTCCATGTTAGGGAACATAAGTTCATCAATAACAAACGAAAACATTGCATGTGCTGTTGCCATAATTCAAGATGATAGATGGCGCTAACTTCGTGACATGTCAGAGAACCTTTCTCTTCTGAAATCCGTGGTCTATGAAATCATCCAAGAAAAATTGATATTTCGAAAAGGATATCCCCTTGGGCCCCAAAGCAATGGGTTGAGGAACAACACTTTCATCGTATGGGTTGATAGGATTGTAATGTTTTACATTCATCGCACAAAATTATTATCAATTTGTGAACCTCAAACGAAGTTTATCCGGAAAGCGGTTACAAACAGACGATGCGGTTTTTGCAAAGATGCAAGGGTGGCCTTATTCAATTGAAGCCACGTTCTTCAAGGTGGGTATTTATGCACCCATACACCGGTGTAACAATTACATCAATCATAAAGTTAACTAAACGGAAGCGCTTTCTTTAGGAGATATCATCTATTTCCTAAAGAAAACTGACCAGAGCTGAAATGTCGGAAGAAATGTTAGTACATTCCATATTACGCTTGGGAAAGGTATGAATATAACTATTCGCCCCCCAACTATAGTAGGGGGAAGATGTTATGGCGCAGTGGCTGTTACTTGACTGCGAAATTTTAGTTAGCGTGTTCGAGCTCCAGACGCGCTATATGTTCACTTTCGGACTAATAACATTGGGAAAGGTATGAAACACTAATTCCCCAATTATGGGTTAAATAGTAGCGCTATTGCCTTCTACAAGATGGATTTGGCATCAAAAATAACCCACTGTGGTTAATATACCATTAACAAGAAACCAGACCAACCAAACCAAACGTAGTTATGGTTATCTAGTAGCGCAGAACGTACTTTTTAACCTTGCTATGGTAAGCGGTGTAGATAAAAGAAACTTTGTATTTTTTTAACCAGTTGGCAGAGAGATTGGTTAATATAAAAATGTACCTAGCCCCCCCTGCATGAGCGTGACGTGATACAACGTAATTTTTTTAAACAGAAATTAACAGGTTTGAATTTAGAGTTTTCCATACCAAGATTAAAAGGCCCAGTCTACCCTACTATTTATAAATATTTAGAAGGGAATAGTTGGATGCACACCTTTTTACAAGGGTATCATCGTTATGTGAAATGCAAACAGCGTCGACCAGAATTTGAACTTAATTTGCGGTTGATTTTCTACGACAATAATTACACAACAGACGCTTTCTATCGTAATACATGTTTGAAATGTAATATAGTAGTGCCGATATTATATACACAGGAGAACTGACTGAGGAAATTAGAAAAGGAAGAATTTAAATGAGGATAGATAGAATACATTTAATAGATAAGAACAATAGTGATAGGAATTAATTTTTTAGGTATGAAGAATAGACGAAGATAGACATATAATAAACGCAGCGGAAACTAGCTTTAAGAAATGCATTTCCTTGAGCACATTCAACATATGTCCTCTGCATAAGCTTCCTGTCGAAATGCCAATGCATTTGCTTAAAACAAAAGATTATTTCAGCCAGTGATCATGTAGCAGGATGTGTTGACTTCTCACAAGAGGGTTTAAAATATTATTTCTCGAAGCAACACTCGAATAAGAGTGCTAACCCGAGATCTGGTTCCGGTGTTTGCAGGTCTTAAATGGATTCTTACAAAGACAAAGAATGAAGCCACCAAAGTTAACTGATTCTTTGTTTTGTGTTCGCCATTGTTATATGTGGAAATTTACAAGATTTAATATTTAATCTTGTTGACATTTGTACTCTTAAATAATTATACTATTAAATCATTATACTGTATCCAACAATAAACGCAATATTAAGAGTTATGTTCTAATACACACTATTAACTCTTCTTTAGATTTGTGGAAATGCTTATTACTCGTTGAATTTAATATTTATATATAATGTTAAGTATGTGGGTTGGATCATAACTGGGTACCCTATAGTTATGGCCTTGTGTCAAGTTAGGCTAAGTAGATTTCATAATGATTGATGTTTTAATGAGTCTCCAATTGTATCTTCACACAAGATTTATACGAGTAAACACTTCATTATCTCAAAAGGTATCCCCAACTTGTGCTGAGCTTAAAATAATCTGACTGTCTCCTTTACTGATTTTCATACCCCCTCCTCAAATCTTGTATGTAATCCCTCTGTCCTCGCAGGGTATGATATAAGGTCAAATATTTAAAGTTTTCCTTCGCCTAAATTATTTGACATAGCAAAGTTAAAGAGCATAGTCTGCCCTATTATATACCCATAGGGATGTCCTGGGTATGACACATAAACGTATATGATAGTGAGGCTCCAGTACCGGAGATCTTGTAGTGTAGAGGACCCCACCATTCCCAATACCTCCTTGCCTATACTAAGCCTCGCTGACAGACCACCAGCATTATTCATAGTTTTATCCACTTACCAATAATTTCACTCGTTTCTATCCTTCCCATTTATTTAAGCCCCTTCCTTCCTCACATTCCTTGTAAGTAAACATTTTTTATACCACAACTGAAAAATCACGTATTTTTTACTACTACAATCTTTCGTATGTAATATTCAATCCGTCACGGTGCGAAATTTCGAAGCGTAATACAATTCGTTTAAATCTATATTTTCCTTATATTAGACCGTTTCCTCTACCAAGTTAAAGTGCACAATCTACCTAACTATTGCTGGTAGAGAAACCGGTCTAATATAAGAAAATATAGATTTAAACGAATTGTATTACGCTTCGAATTTCGCACCCGTGACGATTGAATATTACATACGAAAGATTGTAGTAGTAAAAATACGTGATTTTTCAGTTGTGGTATAAAAAATGTTTACTTACAAGGAATGAGGAAAGGAAGGGCTTAAATAAATGGAAGGATAGAAACGAGTGAAATTATTGTAAGTGGATAAAACTATGAATAATGCTGGTGGTCTGTCAGCGAGGCTTAGTATAGGCAAGGAGGTATTGGGAATGGTGGGTCCTCTACACTACACAGATCTCCGGTACTGAGCCTCACTATCATAACGTTTATGTCATACCCAGGACATCCCATGGGTATATAATAGGCAGACTATGCTCTTAACTTTGCTATGTCAAATAATTTAGGCGAAGGAAAACTTTAAATATTTGACCTTATATCATACCCTGCGAGGACAGAGGATTACATACAAGATTTGAGGGAGGGGTATGAACAATCAGTAAAGGAGACAGTCAGATATTTTAAGCTCAGCAACAAGTTGGGGATACCTTTGAGATAATGAAGTGTTTACTCGTATAAATCTTGTTGAAGATACAATTGGAGACTCATTAAAACATCAATCATTATGAAAATCTACTTAGCCTAACTTGACACAAGCCATAACTATAGGGTACCCAGTTATGATCCAACCCACATACCTTAACATTATATATAAATTAAATTCAACGAGTAGATAAGCATTCCACAAATCTAAGAAGAGTAATAGGTGTATAGAACATAACTTCTTAATATTGCGTTTATTTTGGGATACAGTATAATGATTTAATAGTATAATATATTTAAGAGTACAAATGTCAAACAAGATTAAATATTAAATCTTGTAAATTTCCACATATAACAATGGCGAACACAAAACAAAGAATCAGTTAACTTTGTGGCTTCATTCTTTGTCTTTTAAGAATCCATTTAAGACCTGCAAACACCGGAACCAGATCTCGGGTTAGCACTCTATTCGAGTGTTGCTTCGAGAAATAATATTTTAAACCTCTTGTGAGAAGTCAACACATCCTGCTACATGATCACTGGCTGAAATAATCTTTTGTTTTAAGCAAATGCATTGCATTTCGACAGGAAGCTTATGCAGAGGACATGTTGAATGTGCTCAAGGAAATGCATTTCTTAAAGCTAGTTTCCGCTGCGTTTATTATATGTCTATCTTCGTCTATTCCTTCATACCTAAAAATATTAATTCCTATCACTATGTTCTTATCTATTAAATGTATTTCATCTATTCCTCATTTAAATTCTTCCTTTTCTAATTTCCTCAGTCAGTTCTCCTGTATATAATATCGGCACTACTATATTACATTTTCAAACATGTATTTACGATAGAAAGCGTCTGTTGTGTAATTATTGTCGTAGAAAATCAACCCGCAAATTAAGTTCAAATTCTGGTCTCGACGCTGTTTGCATTTCACATAACGATGATACCTTGTAAAAGTGTGCATCCAACTATTCCTTCTAAATATTATAAATAGTAGGGTAGACTGGCCTTTTAATCTTGGTATGGAAAACTCTAAATTCAAACCTGTTTTAATTTCTGTTTAAAAAAATTACGTTGTATCACGTCACGCTCATGCAGGGGGGCTAGGTACATTTTTATATTAACCAATCTCTCTGCCAACTGGTTTAAAAAATACAAAGTTTTCTTTTATCTACACCGCTTACCATAGCAAGGTTAAAAAAGTACGTTCTGCGCTACTAGATAACCATAACTACGTTTGGTTTGGTTTGGTCTGGTTTCTTTGTTTAATGGTATATTAACCACAGTGGTTATTGATGCCAAATCCATTCTTGTAGAAGGCAATAGCGCTACTATTTAACCCCATAATTGGGGAATTAGTGTTTCATACCTTTCCCAATGTTATTAGTCCGAAGTGAACATAATAGCGCGTCTGGAGCTCGAACACGCTAACTAAAATTTCGCAGTCAAGTAACAGCCACTGCGCCATAAACATCTTCCCCCTACTATATTGGGGGCGAATAGTTATATTCATACCTTTCCCAAGCGTAATATGAATGTACTAACATTTCTTCCGACATTTCAGCTCTGGTCAGTTTTCTTTAGGAAATAGATGATATCTCCTAAAGAAAAGCGCTTCCGTTTAGTTAACTTTATGATTGATGTAATTGTTACACCGGTTAGGTGCATAAATACCCACCTTGAAGAACGTGGCTTCAATTGAATAAGGCCACCCTTGCATCTTTTGCAAAAACCGCATCGTCTGTTTGTAACCGCTTTCCGGATAAACTTCGTTTGAGGTTCACAAATTGATAAAATTGTTCGATGAAGTAAACATTACAATCCTATCAACCCATACGATGAAAGTGTGTTCCTCAACCCATTGCTTTGGGGCCCAAGGGGATTATCCTTTTTCGAAATATCAATTTTTCTTGATGATTTTCATAGACCACGGATTTCAGAAGAGAAAGGTTCTCTGACATGTCACGAAGTTAGCGCCATCTATCATCTTGAATTATGGCAACAGCACATGCAATGTTTTCGTTTGTTATTGATGAACTTATGTTCCCTACATGGAGCCTTGCCTGTCGATTCGTATGCCACTCTGTAATATATACTGCACAAGGCCGATAACTGCTACCTATACATTACATATTCTCCACACACAGCAACAAATTTGTGCTGAATTGCTGTTGGATATTTGTTGGTGGCTTACAAAAATCTTATTACACCTCGCAGCACTATGCTTGACTAGTGTTTCGCGATGGGATTCATCTTGTGACAACCCATACGTGCTTCGTCAGTTTCTAGTTGATTTTGTATATTACAAGATGTATAGGATAATTTCTGCTAACCATGTTTACTATGTTTGAACGTCTTTCGATTTTTCCTATCTGAATCCTTCTTTTTGGACACAATCGTCTCTCTCTCTCTCTCTTCTCTCTCTCTCTCTCTCTCTTATATAATATATATATATATATATATATATAATATATATATATATATATATATATATTTAATGTTTTTTTAAAGTTGGGCGTTATTACGAAGCATTAAAAATATATAAATGAATGAACTCGATATTATGGAGTATTGGATTCACTTATTTTTATTATTATTATTTTTTGTCATAAATTTTCAGACATCTCAGTTAATATAAATATTTCACAGACGCTGCCGCTGTCGATAACAACAGAGACAAAAAAGCGTTAACAGAATAACATTCATTTTGATAAGGTATCTAACGAACCTGAAAATTTATGACAAAAAAAAAAAAATAATAATAATAAAATAAGTGAATCCAATACTCCATAATATCGAGTTCATTCATTTATATATTTAATGCTTTTAATAACGCCCAACTTAAAAAAAAAACATTAAAAAATATATACCGAGAGAAGCATACGGAGACCACCTAAAATACAATATATATATATAATATATATATATATATATATATATATAGTTTTATTAATTTGCTTAAAAGAATTGTGTATATATGGTTGGAGTTATTTTGAAGGCTATCACAATGCAGGTGTAAAGAAAAAATTGTTACCTTATTTGTTTTCTTTTCACCTGCATTGTGTAACCTTTTGGCTTACCGTGTCTTCACAGTGCCACAAAATGCACGACACTATTAGAATTATACCATTGTATCAGGGGTCGACGCGCTCGTTCGTTTACAAGCGCACACCAGAATTCCATCAGATCCATCAGTCCACGAAATAATCCTTCCTCCTTTCTTCGTTTATGGTCAGTGAAGGTATCACCTTACAGCCGTGTGCTCTTAGTTACGTTAATTTGACTTGTGACAAGACGTCTTACTTACGCTCAGTACGTTCATTCATAAATCTCTTTAAGAATGTAAAGTAGTAAAATTGAAGATAATTAACAAAACTTCTTGCTTCTCAAATATGGACTTATCTATTAATTTCTTCAAACTTATTGTTCTTCAGAGAGAGAGAGAGAGAAGGGGGGGAGGGGAGAGAGATAGAGAGAGAGAGTTTCAAAATCAACCTCCAAACCCAATATAATATATATATAATATATATATATATATATATACATATATATATATTATACTAGCAAAAAGTACCCGGTCCATGACCAGACTAAAAAAATTAACACGGCTCTGAGTGTTAGAGAGATATTCAGAGGAAAATTATCTATAGAATTTAAAAAAAATGTAATTCTTAATTTTGAGTGTTTTCAAATATTAATTTTTTTTCAAAAACTGTTTGTACATATGACAAAAACTTAAATACACTTTCTGATGGTAAAACTGAATCTAGGGTGAGGTTCCAATTATGGAGCTCTGGGAAGTGTAGAGTACCCCTTCATTGCCATTTACTCCCATGCCCACATTGACCCGGTAGTACTTGTTAGTACAAGTACGACCACTCATTCCCATCTATTGGTCTAAATAGATTAAAAAGGAGTTTAAAAAATGTTTAAAAAATGAATTAGAAATAATTTGAAATGCCAGTAATAATGAATAAACAAACCATACGGCCAGGAATTCTTTGAAAAATCGTAATATTTTTACTCAGACAAAGCGTCCGTTTCGTATTTTTTTTGACAGAATTTAACGTTTAAAATGTTCATATGTCATTTCATTTTCTTTTTTACTAATATTCATTTCTGTTTTAAAGCAAGTTCAACATCTCAGCTACAAATGGGTGAAATGTTTTTTTTTGATTTTTTAATATTTTAGAATCCGTCTTTTAATAGTAAAACTAATCGTAAAAAGCTTGAATCGAGCGACAGGAGTGGGGTTGAAGATGGTCTCAGTTTTCTGCCGACAGGTGATGGTGAGAGGGTTCATTTTGTGCCGACAGGCGATGGGTGAGAAGGGTTTCGATTGTGCCAACAGTAGATGGGTGAGAGGTAGAATTTTAGAAATGAACATTGGTATTTTTTTCAGATAGTAAAATACCAGTCTACTGTTTGTGAAGTTCAAGTACTGAACTCATGTCACGTGATAGGTGGGGTGGACGGGTGTTTAACTTATTTCATTTGTTTATTAATTATTGAATTATATCGCTAAATTATTCAAATCACAAACTCAAATTTTGTGTGTTTCTTACTTATAAACAGTTCAATTAGTATGCAATATTTCAGATCTGTATGACCTCTCGGTTGACTTATAATCGACACGTACATACCAAACTTCCTTATATATATAATATTATATATATATATATAATATTAATATATATAGAGGAGAGAGAGAGAGAAGAGAGATAGATAGATAGATAAAGATGTGATATATATAGTTTTGTTCATCCGTATTTTTTGTAGTGAGAATGATCATCTGTAGCGATAATTATGTGCATTGTTTCAGATATAATGAACATCGAGAGAATATAGAAGAATGAATGAACAATTTTTTAATAATTAAAGTGATATATATATATATATATATATATATATATGTGTGTGATTGTGTGTGATGTGTTTGTCTGTGTTTATATATATATATATATATTATATAAATATATTTATATATATAAAGATATATATGTATAAATATATTATATATGTGTGGTGTGTGTCGTTAGTATAATATATAATATATATATATAATAAATAATATATATATAATTAATATATAATATATATATATATATATGCATCTCGTTATAACATGTCGATGAATCATGAATAATATTACATATGTAAAATTCTTGTTTTATTCCCATCTTTGTCAAATAAGACAAAACAGTATTGTTCACTAATAGTAATCTTTCAAAAAGTCGAGAAACAACAAATTTGTATCAATTATCAACCATAGTAATTCAGATACTTTCCTTGTTAATGATTCGTATCGAAGTTTTTATTAGATATTCAGATCATTTCCTTTTGTACAATGTCTGTTCATTATTTGCCTATAATTGAAATTAACAATTAGAATCCATTTGGTCTGGCGTTACGATTTGAAGAAATATGGAAAATATCCATAAGAAGAGCTCCTATTGCAGAGCTAATTGCGTACACACAAGGGCAAATACATTATAATTGGAAAGGAAGCAGAAATTTATAACATTTTGTCGATTTGAGGTCTATGCTTACGTAGATAATCAGATTGCTAACTACTGTGTTCGGTTCATAATCTGCCTTGGCTATTGGTTCAATATTTTATAACTATGTTTACCAATGTTATAAGACCAATACCCTGAGGCCTAATCGGGCGTCTTGTAATAGAAAGAAAACAGTTGTTAGTGCCCGGTTATTAGTAACGATTTCACCTCGAAAACTACGGGTTATCTTTTACTTCGAGGAAAGTTACACATTCATTTATCAGATTCTCTTTTCTCTTCGCTCTCTCTCTCTCTCTCTCTCTTTCTCCTCTTCAAGTAGTTCTTTCTCTCTTTCTCCTCTCTCTCTTTCTCTCTCTGTATCTTTCCCTCTCTTCTATATATACATACATATATATATATAATATAATATATATTATATATATAATTGGAAAAGTAAATAGCATAGCGTTATCTAACCCCGCCTACCTAGTGGCAAATAGTAGCAGTATATATTATATATATATATAATATATTTGATAATGATCAAGGTAACTGTAAATACATTTCAATATTTCTTAGAAATATATAATATTTGATAATATATATAATATATATATATATATATATATATAATAATAGATAATATATATATATATAATATATATATATATATATATATTATCTGAGTAATGAGTGTCAATATGGGTAACAGAGCATAGGTAGATTCAAGTTGAAAGCGTTATATTGTAATGTTAACGGCACTTATGACTACTATTTTCTAGCTTACGGATTATCAGAGATATCTT
>JALAJA010000832.1:0-34446 GCA_023376005.1 Doryteuthis pealeii
TTTAAACATTAAAGATTTTGAGTTGTTTCTACATGTGCTGTTTAAAATTTAGCCCTCGTGGAGAATCAGAATTGCTCAATTATTTAGATTACAAAATGATTAAATTCTTTGCTGAAACACTCTGTACATCTCAAATGAATCTAAATTTTGTTGAAAACACTGTATAGTATTTTCATTTTAATACTTTTTATGAGGCATGTTTTGTTAGGACTAAAATAAGTTGAAAGCAATATCTATTTTTTTCTGAAGATTTTATTTATTTCCCTGTTGAATCATGCTCTTATTCATTATTTTATAAAATTACTTTGCTTGGATTTTCTGCCCTGTTGGCGGGGGCTTTAGAATGCAGGCCATTTCCCATTGCAGAAGGATAAGACCCCACCTGCCCCATGGATGGTATCCTGGTGTTTTGACATTAACTGCAAAAAATCCTGAAAATTGTGTGGGGGTGTTTAAAGGCCTCCCAGTTCTGGAAAGAGTATGGAGTACTTTTCAATTGTCATTACTTCTCAGGTCCACTTAACCCAGAGTGGTATCCATGTTATGGCAAAAAAATGTACAATATAAATGTATCAATGATAATGTGGTTTCCTAACCTCTAGGCCATAGAATAAACCCTAGACTGGGTGACATGCTGTTAAATAAAAAAAATTGCCTGGATTAATTGACAATGGATTCTAATGATGTTATTTATTCTCTAAAGATATTTAAAAAATGTAGTTGCACTATATATTTTAATACAACAGAAATAGCATTTTTAAATTTTGTTTGAGAAAAGTTCCTCAGGATGAAAGTTAGATAAACAATATACATATTCACTGCAAAGGATTGTGGGTCACACTAACAATAGTTCACAATTGAAATGAAGTTTCATCCTGTTTTCTATTTGCTTTTCTTACGTTTGTCACAAGGCGACAAAGTAAGGAAGGTTTTAAAATTTAAAAAAAAACCCACACTGAGAAAATTAAACTCACAAGCAATGGTTCTGTTAACGTAGCTTGCTAACAATTACACTACAAAAGGCCATATTGTGTTCTGTGGTTGAATTAAAAAAGTGTATGCACTTGGTATTTAATCTTATACCAACTTGAAGAGTAATATACCTAATAAACCATCTACCCACATAAACAAAGGATGTGGGGGGCCAAAAAACAAGTCAATTTTAAGTGGAGTTAAACTGGTTTGAATTGAGTTTCCTTATGTAGAACCAGTTGCGATAATACAAGGTTTACAAGAGCTTTGGTTGCTGTACATTTACCAGAATTAGTTGGATGTATGAACCTTATCCCTTGCGGTTATTAGTGCTATGTGAAATGCCAAACAGCCTCGTTCAGTAATATAACTCGGAGTTGCTGTGTTTATTTCTCTAAGAAGATAACCAATTACAACCATTAGAATAACTAGATATTTCATTAAAATTAGTCTTTAAAAATTTAATGGAACAAGTGTTTTGCGTATTATTTTAAATTTTTAAAAATCCTATTTTCCAGCATGCATTTATTTAAGTGTAAATGAATATGTCAAAAATAATTTGTTTGTCCATATCATCTATGTCAAAAATAGCCCTATCTTCTCTTCCTTTTTTTGCTGTTTTATTTTTTTGTCTATGATTGATATAAGAATGTTTCCATTACGCACCAGATAAAAAAACTAATGCACAAAGAATTTATTGATGTTACTGCAGCTTAATCTTAATTCTATAGAAGATATCTTATTTTAATATTGATAAATGTAGCAAGTTGCTACATTTTTCTAATCCTTAAATAAAACAAACAAAAAAAAAAACATTAAACACATTAGTTCTCTAGAAGGATTTTTCTTGTGTTTTCTTTATATAAATTTAATCATTATTTTTATTCTTTTTTTAATCTTTTTTTATTAACTTTTTAATAGCATTTTATGAAAACCAGTCATTACATTTTTTTTATTTTTAAGGAAAACACAGATTTAACTGATTTTAATAAAAATATTGAAAAAACTAACCAAAATAATGAATTTATATGAAGAAACACAAAGAAAATGTTTTAAATGAAATTTGTGTAAATGGAAAACATATTTGATGAAGTTACTTTTTTGTTTTTTTATTAACTTGGGTTGTTTTCTGAATATTTCAAGTTTAAAATAGATTAATATAGACTTTTACTACTTATTCAGAAATTGAACTCACCATCACAAGAAAAAACTATACAAGATATTTCCTTATGTTTAAGAGTAGATAGCCAAGCAATTATATTATATAATCAAGCTGGCGAACAATAGTTGAATCAATATGTAATTTAACTTAATATTGGGAATTTCATGTATATATAAACCTCTGCTATAATCCATACATGAAATAAAAGTTAAGATTTTATAGATAGCAATTGTTATAGAGTTGACCCTTTCCATTATTTTGAATCCTTTTCTTTTTTTATATTGAGCTTTAAATCATATTTGATCTTTGAGAGTTTCTGACCTCTTGTCCCAATATTTCAGAATGGAAATATCCTGTAAGATACAAAAAGAATGTTAAATTGCTTTTGTATAATTTTGTCATTAATTATTTGCTTAACATTGTTTTGAAATTGATTTAAATTTAAGCTTGAATTATTAGGTAAGTATATAACAAATCTGTTACTTTATATGGTCACTCAGTTTTTACTGTGTACACTGATTCACCTTTTACTTTTATTGTCAATATAAAATCTTTTATGTATTGCTTTTATATGATTATAATAATTGTAAGAATTCAAAAGTTTTCAATCCATAATTATCATTTTCTTGATAAACATTTTCTCTAAAGCAACAAACATTTTGTTTGTATTTATAAGTATCTAAATGTAAAAAACATTTGATAATGAAAGTATCAGCCAAATTGGAGTAGAAGAGATTGGTAGATCTCTGTAAGGAGATAAAAAAAAAATCTCCCAAATAGGATTTTTTTTTTTTTTTTTAATTTTTTTTAAACAGTTTTGTAGATTTTTTTTCTAATATGGTTTGTAAGAAATGATTAGCAACTTGAATAGTTTCTAGTAAAAGAAAGAGAGAAATAATGTTTGATTTTTAAAAATGATGAATAAGAAAAATGTTGATTTTTAAAGTAGGATATAGTTTTGATAATAAATCTCATTCAAATGCAAACAAATAAGAAAATATATAGATTATTAGAATTGTCACTATGTATAATGTTTAATAGTGAATTCCCAAATTTCCCTTAGGCTGTAGAAAACCTAGAAATTAATTATCATTTCAAAATTATTGCATCATTTATATTTAATTATATGCTCTATTCAGTTTATAAAAATCCTAAAGTATAATGTTAAAATATATATCTATTACTTTTTTCAATCTTTTTATAATGAATATGAGGCTATAATTAAATATAAACTGATGGCATAATTTTAATGATAATTATTTTCTAGCGGTTTTCAGCCTAAGGAATTTTGGATTCACTATTAAAGCATTATACAAGTAAAATCTAATAATTACTATATATTTTTTCCTTATTTGTTTGCATTTTTGAATGAGATTTATTATCAAACTATATCTATTTAAAATCAACATTTTCTTTTCATCATTTTTAAAATCAAACATTATTTCTCTCTTCTTTTACTAGAACTATATCAGTGCTAATCATTTCTACAAACCTATATTTAGAAAAAAAAATCTAACAAAACTGTTTAAAAAAAAATTTAAAAAAAAAAAAAAAATCCTATTTGGGAGATTTTTTTTTATCTCTTCACAGAAGAGCTACCAATCTCTTCTACTCAATTGGTGATACTTCTAATTATTCAATGTTTTTTACATTTAGCTACTATAATACAAACAAAATTGTTGTTGCTTTAGAAAAAATGTTTATCCAAGAAAATTGATAATTATGGATGAAAACCTTTTAATTCTACAATTATATAAATCATATAAAAAGAAATACATAAAGATTTATATTTGACAATAAAGTAAAGGTGAATCAGTTGTACACAGTAAAAACTGAGTGACCATATAAAAGTAACAGATTTTATATATTACCTAATATTCAAGCTTAAATTTAAATCAATCAAACAATTTTAAGCAAATAATTAATGACAAATTATACAAAAGCAATTAAACATCTTTTTTATCTTAACAGGATATTCCATTCTGAAATATTGGACAAGAGGTCAGAAACTCTCAATCAATAATATGATTTAAGCTCAATATAAAAAAAAGAAATGGATTCAAATTAATGAAAAGGGTCAACTCTATAACAATGAATATCTATAAATACTTAACTTTTATTCAATGTAATGGATTATAGCAGAGGATTATATATACATGAAATTCCAATATAAGGTAAATGTACATATTGATTTCAACTATTTGTTCCCAGTTGATATAAATATAGATTGTCTTGGCTATCTACTCTTTAACCATAAGGAAATATCTTTGTATTAGTTTTTTTCTTGTGATTGGGAGTTCAATTTCTGAATTAAGTAGTAAAAGTCTATATAATCATTTTAAACTTTGAATATCAGAAAATAACCAAGTTAATAAAAAAAAAAAAAAAGTAACTTCAATCAATTGTTTTCCATTTACACAAATTTCATTTAAAACATTTTCTTTGTGTTCTTCATATAAATTCATTATTTGGTTAGTTTTTTATATTTTTTATAAAATCAGTTAAATCTGTTAGTTTTCCTTAAAATAAAAAAAATGTAATGATGGTTTCATTATAAATGCTATAAAAAGTTTAATAAAAAAAGATTTAAAAAAAGAATAAAAATAATGATAAATTTATATAAAGAACACAAGAAAAATCCTTCTAGATAATCTAATTGTAATGTTTTTTTTGTTTTTTTGTTTGTTTTATTTAAGGATTAGAAAATGTAGCAACTTGTACATTTATCAATATTAAAATAAGATATTTCTATAGAATAAGATAAGTGCAGGAACATCAATAAATTCTTTGTGCATTAGTTTTTTTTATCTGGTGCGTATGTGAACATTCTATAATCAATCATAGACAAAAAAAAAACAGCAAAAAAAGGCAAGAGAAGATAGGCTATTTTGACAATAGTGATTGGACAAACAAATTATTTTTGACAATATTCATACACTAAAATAAATGCATCTGAAAAATAGATTTTTTTTAAAAATTTAAAATAAATACGCAAAACACTTGTTCCATTAAATTTTAAGATAATTTTAATGAAATATTCTAGTTATTCTAATGGTGTAATGGTTATCTTCATAAAAACACAGCAACCCGAGTTTAATACTGAACGAGGCTGTTTGCATTTCACATAGCACTAATACCCAAGGGAAAGGTATACATCCAACTATTCTGGGTAAATAGTACAGCAACAAGCTCTGTAACCTTGTATCGCAACTGGTCTACATAAGGAAAACTCAATTCAAACCAGTTTTAACTCCACTTAAAAATTGACTTTGTGCCACATCCTGTATGTGGTAGAGGGATTAGGTATATACTCTTCAATGGTATAAGATAAATACAGTGCATACACTTTTTATTTCAACTACAGAAAACAAAATATGTGCCTTTGTAGTGTAATTTAGCAAAGCTAGGTTAACAGACCCATTGCTTGTGAGTTTAATTCTCAGTGGGTACTCCTTACTTTTGGCCTTGTGACAAACTAAGAAAAGCAAATAGAAACAGATGAAACTTCTTT
Organism: Doryteuthis pealeii; assembly: GCA_023376005.1. Lineage (NCBI taxonomy): Eukaryota > Metazoa > Mollusca > Cephalopoda > Myopsida > Loliginidae > Doryteuthis > Doryteuthis pealeii. Next base: position 5,646 of record JALAJA010000832.1, read on the forward strand.
AAATTGAATAAACTATTGTTAGTGTGACCACAAATCCTTTGCAGTGAAATTGTATATTGTTTATCTAACTTTCATCCTGAGGACTTCTCAAACAAATTAAAAATGCTATTTCTGTTGTATTAAATATATAGGGAACTACATTTTTTAATATCTTAGAGAATAAATAACATCATAGAATCCATTGCAATTAAATCCAGGCAATTTTTTTTTTATTTTAACAGCATGTCAACCCATCTAGGGTTATTCTATGCCTAGAGTTAGGAAACCACATTCATTGTACATTTATATTTACATTTTTGGACATAACAGGTATTACACTCTGGGTTAGTGGACCTGAGAGTAATGACAATGAAAGGTACTCCATACTCTCCAGAACTGGAGCTACACTATTAGATGCAGTTAATGTCAAACACAGGATACCTCCATGGGGCGGGGGTTCTTATCCTTCTGCAATGGAAATGCCTGCATATTCAAGCCCCGCCAACAGGGCAGAAATCCAAGCAAAAGTAATTTTGATAAAAAATGAAAGAGCATGTCAACAGGAAGATAAATAAAATCTTCAGTAAAAATAGATATTGCTTTCAACTTATTTAAGTCCTAACAAACATGCTCATTAAAAAGTATTAAATAAATATTATATACAGTGTTTCAAAAAATTTGATATCATTTGAGATGTACAGATGTTTCAGAAAGAATTATATCATTTTGTAATCTAATAATTTGAGCAATTCTGATTCACGAGGTCTTAAATTTTAACAGCACATGTAGAAACAACTCAAAATCTTTTAATGTTAAACATATTTTTTTCGCAGTTTATGGTATTTCTATGCCTGGAAAAAAGAAAAAAAAAAAAAAAAAAAAAAAAACATAAATATAGAATTTTGAGTTGTTTCTACAGATACTGTTGAATTTGATCATTTCAATAAGAATTGGTCAAAGTTATTAGATTATGAAATGATATCAATTTTTTTTTAGACACCCTGTGCATTTGTGTTTAAATGTATAAACAAGTTAAAACAATTTATAGAATTATTACTCTCAACAATGGCTACCAACGTACTTTTGGGCGGACAAACATAGATCTCAAAGTGACACCATTCTTAAAAATCTATAGCAATCATTAATCAAAAATATAGATAAAACTATATCCATAATTAAAAAATTTTTGGAAATATAGTAAAAATATTACTACCTCTGTTCTAATACTAGTTGTTAATTTAGTGTATGAAGTTTATGAAAAATATACAATTAATGGAAGAGGTAATACTTTAAGAATATATAAGTTGTCAAGGTGGCCTAAAGTAGGTATTAGCCAGACAGCGAGGGAGTCTATCTCCCTTTCATCTCCTTGCTTTACTGCACAGATCTCTGTGCTACTCATGTGCTGAGTTGGCGAGGGCCAGTATCAAACCTGGAACCTTGTGGTTCTAGTCAGACGCTCTACCAACTGAGCTAACCGGCACTGGTTTATTTCTTCATAATGTAACACAAATTTAAATATGGTAATCAGAGTTAGCAATGAATGAGTTTCCAATCTCTATTGCAAAAAAAGTACTATCTTTAGTGAAAGAAAAGCCTGTTTATCTCCTTTTTTTTCTTTTTTTATTAGCAAATGGTTTTAGAATTGTTTACACAAAATGTTAAATTTCAACATCACATTCAATTTTCTAACAAGTGAGCACTACAGAAAAATAAAAGTAAATTAAAGAGAAAAAAAAAAAAAAAAAAAAAAAAAAACACACCGATAAAAATGGAGCAAACTCCTCTCCTAACTAAAGCACTTGTTTCTGTCTGAGATGAGAAATTTTCTTATTCACTGACCTACCCAGAGATAAGTACTTGGCCTAACTTCTAGACCTGTAAGATACTATAACCTCCTACTGCATTACACAATATATATTATATACTGCAATTTCATTAACTATTTCTTACTTTTATCTGGAGGCTGATTTTTTAAAAAATTGAGAGCATGAAACCTTTTTCAAAATCATAACCAAAAAGGTTAAATTTCCAATTTGTCTAAACAAAATAAAATTCTATAAGAAAAATATATCAAACATGATATTTTGTTTTTATATATACAATCATATAACTTTAAACATTAGCAAGAATTTTCATACCACAAAATCAATATCTGACAATTTTATTTCTAATGAATTATGTTTTATTATTACTATTTGAAGATAAACTTACTAAAGTAGTAAATGGTCTGGTTTGATAAGCTAGGTAATATAATTATTAAAATTTATTTAGTCACTGTTAATATTATAAGTAATTAGCTGAGTTACCTGGTATTACTCAGGAAAAAAGTAATTGACATTTAAGTTTATTGAATAAACTCTCACATACATTTAAAAAAAGAGAAAAAGAACAATGGAAAGAATAAAACAGCAAATATTTTGACAAAATGAAAAAAAAAAGGTGAGTTATGTTGATAATGCTTTTTGGATAAATAACATTAACAGTCTTTCCTTTTGGAGCAAATATGGACAGGGTTTTTTTTGTTTTGTTTTTTTTTAGATCCTACTCTTGAACACCCATTTCATTGCTCCACAGAAAATTACCCAGTTATTTACCAAGCCTAGTTTTTGGCACATGGTCACAACTGAGGTGTCACTGACTATGGTCTGCAAAGAGCTTGTTAACCAATGCACCATAATTAACTGCCTTCCTACCCACATAAGACTCCTGTAACCTGTTTGGTCATGGGGGCACTAGCATGTCTTGAGCAGGAATAGCCTGGCAAAGCCCATCCCTCTCTCGTCTGCAACGGCTTGAATTCAGTTTTCCTTCTCCTAGACGAGTTACCATCCATGGTATGTTGGTGTTAAACCATGAGCATCTCCACCCATATAAACACAGTAATAAACACTTTCCAGTATAGGAGTCTAGATTAAATGCTACTAACACATACAAACTGAAATCACACTCATTTGCTGTACAATTATAAAGGAGACAAATTAATTAAAAGTATATTCATCAAATCTAAACATGGCCTCATATTACAAGATAAGGCTTGAATATCTATAAAGCTCATTCTTATCAGTTTATTTTCAATTTATTATTCATCTAATATTTTCATTCTTAAAAAAAAAATTGATAAAAAAACATTTCAATTTCTTCCCACCCCAACCAAAGCCAACCAAGATTGTAAATTCAATGAAAGAATCTATTAAACTTTATCCAGAATAATAGTCAACTTTCCTTTTTGCCGTTTCATCTGTTTTCTTCTGATATTTGGTGTTGTAACATGACAGGAAACATGCCAAATTGGAAGCTGGCCAACGTTAGAAAGAGGGTGAGGAGCTAGTCAAATAGATACCACAAAATACCAACAGGTATTATTTTTTATTGTTTAAAATAAGAAAAGCTAAATCCTTAGCCATAAGCACATGCATCTATGCTCATTTGATATGCATGTACAAATATGCAAAAACAAGAAAAACAGACAAAGAACTTCTTCCAAATGAACCTAATATCTCACACATGTTTGTTACTTTTGATAAATACAATATTTTTTTTTTTTTAACATCACTTTTTATAGTTATTGTTCTTATCACTATCATCATTACTACACACATCTGTTTCCATGTGCTTATTACATTCCAGACTTTTCTCTTTAGCAACACAATCTTTCTCTACAAACAGTTATAGTGCTATTGGGGGGATATGGATAAGCCTCACTGTCAGCAAATAAACCAACAAAATAATAGACAAAAAAAAAAAACTCTTTATTGAAGCCCAACCTAACTTCAAACATTGCTATTAAACAAGTTCTTTGGCTAATAATGCTCTTGTACATCAACAGGCTTTCATAACTCAGGTCACTTACAAAAGCTAATTTCTTTTATGAGACAATCACCATCAGTTAATGATATTAGGCAACCATAAATGTATAATCTAAGATATGTGAAGCAGTTCTAACTCCTTTCTTAATGCAATTCTGGTGCAAACACAAACCTCTTAAAAGCTAAATGATAATTCTCAGTAAATATCATCATTACAATACCCTATAAATAACTTGCTTATCTTTAACTACATCTATATACACAAGTGTTTATAACAGAATATTAATTATTAAATTCTGTTTTTCGTATTAACTACTTCCAGAATTAAACTTTACAATGGTGGGTTCCTCATGTCAAATAAAAAATAAAAACTATAATTAATTTAAGGAATACTTTTAAGATTAAAATTGTTTTTGTTACTGCTTATTATACAATGTTGTACTTATGAAAATTGTTTTCATTTTGGTATGCCAAATGGCATAGGAGAAGGAAAACTGAATTCAACAGCTATAGTAAAAGTAAAGTCAGCAGGGTGGTCTATTGTCAATATTAGCTGAACAGTAAGAGAGTCTATCCCTTTTTACTAGCGTTAGACTAGAGATATTGTTTTTGCACATGAGATTGGGTACCACATCTACCATCAGCTCCCACTTTACCAACAGATCCAAACTGAGCTAGTTGGTGAGGGCTAGTATCAAACCGAGATCCTTGTGGGTTCCTAGGCAAATGCTCTACTGACTGAGCTAAACTGGCCCTTAAACCTTAATTTTAAACTTTGCTTAAAAATTTACCTTCTTGTGTCACATCTGCCAAGTAAAGACATGAAAAAATCATCATACAAATATGAATATAAAAAAATGTTCAAATAAATAGTCTATTTTTAATTAGATCCAAACATCAGTTCTCAACTTCATCATATGATGGCACATTAAAAAATATATATAGATGTATGATAAATTTGTAACCTGGAGGGAATTCCAATTTTACTAGGTATATACAGTATGGGGAAGGGTGGTAGTAAATATTCTGATAAAAATTTTAAAGCATTTAGCATGGAGTAATGTATAGGAGGATGGTATTTACCATCTGCATGATTGTACAGTTTGGGTTGGTCAGATTTTACAGCATGTCAACCTTGGTTATTTTGTACTGAAAACGTTTTTGTTTTATTCCTTTTTTTATATGGGTATGATTGTCATTTGTGCATTATTTGAATATTATTTCAGATGATGCTTTGTTGGTAATTGGTTGGTTGGTATTTAATGGCATATAACCCTTGAGGTTTATTTAATGCCAAATTTGTTTTATTATATATGATATTAACTTCATGTGTATTAATAAGTTGGTACAATAATTTCTATGTTGTTATTTGTTTAATGGCATATCAAACCTTGTAGGACACAAAATGATCCTCTTTTTGTCTATGATTATAAACGAATAGTTTGTTTTGTTTGGTTTGGTTTATATAAACTGGTAGAAATAATTTTCATTAACTTAATGTGTATCAATATATTGGAGAATTATTTTGTTAGATTTTTCATTAACTTCATGTGTATAAACAAATTAAAGAAATAACTTAAGAAAAATTAATTCCTCCAGTTTGATCCACATTAAGTTAATGATAAATCTAACATAACACCAATTTATTAATACACAGTAACTTACAAAGAGATCTATTTGACCCATAGATACTTTTGGGTCAGAGTGGACCTGAGAGTAATGGCAATGAAGGGATACTTCATACTTCTCAGAGCAGAAGAATTGGAATATCACCACTAGATGCAGTTTAGTGTCAAACCCAAGTCACTAAATCAATAGAAATAATTTTTATGTTAAATTTTTCATTAACTTCATGTGTATCAACAAATTGGTAGAAATAATTTCAATTAACATCAATATACATCAATAAATTAGAAAAAAACTACATATGTAATTTAAACTGATGATTGACCTTCAGCCACACCTTCTCCCACCTATAACGTGTTGGATGTTTGCCATAAGAGCAATTTGAAGAATACGGTCAGGACAATCATATTAAGTGCTAGGGCTTGACATGACCAGCTAATTGATTGGATGGGGCTGGAGTGCTGCAAGTCACATGACCATGAAAACATGAGTCCAGACTGCTCAGCTACCAGAATCCCATCCTCAAGCATCATGGTTCGCCAACACAGCAATAGGTGACCACCTTGAAGGGTGGGGGTCTTACCTCTCTGCAGAGGTGTAGTGGTGTATTCTACAGCCCCCAGGGAAGATGATTTACATTTGCAAGGCTACAGGCCTATGTTAATACATAAGGATTTATATTGTGCATTAATATAATGTCTGAGTACTGTGATGCAGTCCTAATTTTGGAACCTTTCACATATTGATCTATATGTGTGATCATTTATTGTAATCCAACTATATTGCCAGTGGTTTATTAAACTTAGGTTAACTGAACATATTCTGGGTGTTGCAATTTTATTTCATCGGTGTATTTCTATGCGAAACACCAGTTCTATTAAAATATGAATATATTAATCCAATTCCTCTACTAAGTCAATTTTAAAGCAGAGTAAACTGGTTTGAATTCAGAGTCCTTTTTGCAAAACTAGTTACATTACTGCAGCTAAAGAACCCAGTCTGTCCTAATATCTACCATACCTGGAGGAGGACATATAGATTCATGTTTTTCCCCAATGACATTAGTGCAAAGTGAAATGCAAACAGCTCCACATCCAGGGTTTGAACTGTTCATCAATTCCATTTCCTACAACATAACATTACACCAAGCACACCTCCTAAAACATGAATATACATATATTGGACACACGAAGGGCTGAAATACCTGTTTTGCATAATTGGAAACATTTACATGGAACATTTGTTTTGCAGTGATTATTTTAATACAACTGGATAAAAATAGTTTTAGGTTAATTATTCAATTTCTGCATTGGTAAAGAAAAGAAAAAAAGACTTAATCCAAAGTGAAAAGCTTTTCTGTCTTCTACTTCACATTTGAAATATCCACACTAACAAAATGGTATGAATTACAATTGCAACAGCACTAAAATATTTTGTTTACTATTTGAGAATATTTTAGGGATTTATAATGACTATAAAGTAACAGTACATAAATCAAATGCATGCAATATAAAATATAAATTCATAAACGTTTACACTATACTCAAACAAAACAACTATTACAATTTAATTAGTTACTGTCAATACTTATATGTAATTAGCTGGTACCTGGTATTACTAAGAAAAAAATAAATTGAGATTCAAAGCTATATCTTACATATATTTAAAAAAGAAAACAAAAGAACAATGAAAAGGATAACACGGAAAATGTTCTGACAAAATGCAGAATATAGGATTGATTGATTTTAATGACATGTGAACCTGTCTAGGGTTATTTCATTAGAGGTTAAGCAAACTGCATTCATTGTATATTCATATTTACATTTTTATGTAGTTGTTTCTTAATAGGGTTTTCTTTTGCACAGTCTATAACATTTTTCTAGAAAAAATGAGTATTTATGTTGATAATGCTCTGGATAAATAACATTAGCAGTTTTTTTTTGGAACAAAAATGGACAGGTCCTAGTCTTGAACAATTAATTCCCTAGTAAACTCACTATCTCTATCCATTTGGTTGGGAATAGTAGTTCAGACCCTAAATTTACATGTGGTGGCCTCTAATGACCCCCACCAAAATCAATCCCATGTTCATTCTAAAGTTACTTAACTAATGTTCAGTCACCCAAGGGTGCAACTGTTTGATCACTCATACACAATCAAGATTCAATGTGAATAAATTTTTTTTTAAATTTCTGGTACATAAACATCTTCAAGGCATTACTCCTACTAATGATGCTAATGTTTCTTTAGTCATTGATAGAAAAAGTGATTTTTTTATTGCCTCTTATATAAACACTAGCTGGGATACCTGGTGCTGCTCAGTAAAGAATTGGTCAAAATTTTAAGATTTCAGTAAATTCTATTGAAAAAAAAATTTTTTTTAAAACAAGGATAACACAGCAAATACTATTGACAAAATGTTTAAAAAAAAAAAAAAAAAAAAAAAAAAAAAAAAAAAAAAAAGATAAGTTTTTATGCTGATAATACTTCTGGATAAATATCATTAGCAGTCTTTCCTTTTGGATCAAGAATGGACAAAGTTTTGGAGATTCTACTCTTAAACAACCAATTACAAAGTAAACTCACCTCTTTCCTTCTATCTATAACAGTTTTGATCCTAATCAACTTGTCATGACCTCAGCATCTTTCTGATATTGATCTTCAAGTCAATTTACCCTTATAGACTAATTTCCAGACTCCAACACTTAGTCACCCATAAGACAACCAAACAAACAATTGCTTGATTCATTAGAAGGATTAAAATTAAACAATATAGTGAGATTACATTGCCCCCAACAAAATATATCTCTACATTATGCTAATCTTAAATAAAAACATTTTTTTCATTTTAAATGATTTTAAGAGTTTAAAAGATCTCCACTTAATTGTTAAGCTTCAGACATTGTAAAAGATTTTCAGTAAATGTATATTCAACATTCATTTATTATCTTATATAATAACTATAAACCCATTATAATTAATGATTCTTAATTAAGCATTTAATAACCACTAAATATAGCCATCACTTATACTGGTCATCATTTGAGAATCTTTAATGCTAAGAACAAACTTTTTTGTTTCAACTTTAAAAGGAGTTTGACAAGAACTTCTTTCCAACAAATGTAGACACATATTTGTAAAATTACCAGAGAAAAGTTACATTTTAAATTTTTTTGTTTATTCTGAAAAACTATAAAAAATTTATAAAACTTCACAACTTATTTTAAACCTATTTGTTAGCAACACTTTGTAAAATACAATGTCGATGATGATTCAATGAATGTTGCTCATTATTATTCATTTTGACTAGTATTTCCTCTTATCATATAATTTTTAATTGCTTTGTTTTTATTATTGCAAATCCTTCTGGTTGTCATTCTATAACATAAGGAACAGCCCAAATCAGAAACAACAAACAAAAAAAACAGATAAGCTCTCAGTAAGACTCAAAGTCACATCATCTTTTCTCCCAGAAAGCCAAGTTAAAAGTAACAGTTGATCAACCAACTGAGAAACAAGGAGCAATTAAAACTACTAGTAAACAAATACTAATGATGTGGTACAAAGATATTGAGAAGAATAAAGGATGGGTTTATTGTTTGATTGAGCTTCTGCAAGGATTATATACATGTATTAATATAATGTCTGAGTACTGTTGATGCAGTCCTAATTTTGGAACCTTTTCACATATTGATCTATATGTGTGATCATTTATTGTAATCAGCTATATTGCCAGTACATTTATTAACGTTAAGTAAAATGAAACATATTCAGGGTGTTGCATTTCATTTTTTATCAGTGTATGCGAAACACCAACTCTATCAAATATGTATAATGTATTCATGAATTCTAGCTCAGTTGACCAGGCATCTGGTGTGCATGAGAATTTTTCAAGACAAAACTAACAGGAGTTAAAGTATAAACCCTCAATTAAACTCTTATTTGTGCTGAATCAGTCACAGAATGGCAAAAGAGTGAAATGCAATAAAAAATTTTAAATTTAAAAAATTTAAAATCAACTAAATTAAAGATGAAAAAAAAAAACCCACAAAATTAATATAATAATATTGACAATAATTCATCTATTTTCTTTTAATGTAGCTGTTAGAGATGGCAATGTGAATGTAACATAGTTCTAAATATTATATTTCAAATTCTTCAAACATGATATTCAAGATATAATCACATATTAGTTAAATATCAATATAAACTAAGCATAAATCACATCAAAAGAAATAAGACAGCTGCTGAATAAGGAACATATCAATATGAATTACATGTTAACATAAAAATTGATATTGACTTCACTGACACAATGAAGTTGATTTCAGTTGTATTGACCAAAACTTGTGGTTTCATCTAGTGTTAAACATTAAGAAATAAGTGTATTATCAATAGTCAAGAGATTTACTTTGTCACTGTTTCTGTTATAAGCTAAGAAATATTAATGACACTTATTCAAAGAAAAGAATTGATTGGACAAGCAAAGCAATTCTTAGTCGTAGATTATAGAAAGGAACAAATTTTAATAATTTTAATGGCTGACATTAAAATATAGAAGTGCACTTGCCTCAGCTCAATACTGAACTCTGGAATGAAAATGCCACTCAAAAAATATCTCAGAATAAAAGAATGATAAAACAAAAGAGATTACTGGATATCATTTAGTGAGTGTGTATGTATGTATGTGTATATATATATATATATATATTATATATATATATATATATATTATACACATACAGAGGGTATCTGTAAAAATCCAGCAGCAGATTTAAATGTAACAACAAAGATGGCAGCCTAGTTGTAATACAATATCAAGATGTACATTATAAAAAACTACAAGAGTTGAACTTTCATATGGTTTTTACTAAATGTTTCTATCATTTGTACAATGTGAGCTATTAAGTTTTTAAAACTGCTGCAACTTTGAATACTATATATATAGGAGAGAGAGGGGGGGTATCTTAACAGCATGCCAATCCGTCAGGTTATTTTATGCTAGAGGTTAGGGAATTGCATTCAGTCTACACTTAGTCACATTGTTTAGGTTTTTTTTGCACACAGTTATGATTTTAAGTATTCCTATCTAATACAAATAATTTGTAGTTGCATATTTTGAAGTATTCCTACTTAATTACATGAGGTTCCAGGTTCAATACCAGTCATCGCCAACTCAGCAAATGTGTAGCACAGCTTGAGTAATCTAATCTGGGAGCTGATGGTAGGTATGCAAAAGCAATCTTCCCTGGTCTAGCACTAGCCAAAAATAGTAGACCTCGTTGTTGTTCAGCCGATTTACATACAGTTAATATGGTTTCAAGTAAGTAATAATAATCCTTCGTAAACAATTATAGCTTCAAGTAATTGTCCTTAAACACATTTCAGTTTCAAGTTTACCTATCTAATATTAATAATTTTATTTTAATCCATAGATGGGACCCTAACAGGCACATACCACCCCAGCTGGGAGTAATGGCAATAAAGAGTTACTCCATTTGCCACAGAGCTCCAGAACTGGAGCCCCACCACAGGATGTAGTCTAGTGTCATACTCAGGACACCTCTTTTGCAGAGGATACAGTCAGTATATTCTAAGACCCATCAACAGAGCAGGTGTTTTTTATAAGTATGCAACAAAAACAGAACATGATTAACATTATTGTGTGTGTGTGTGATATATATATATAATATAATATATATATAATATAGCAAATATATGCACCCTCCGGGTGCAAGTATTTTAGTTTTAATGTAATAAAATATAGATTAAATTAGAAATTAATGAACTAAATAACAATAGGATTTAAAAAGTTGAAACAGAGGGGAGTATAATCGAAAAAACAGAACAACTGAAACTTATCTTCCATCACTCCCGTCTTTCATTACTAAATTTTTCTAATTTAACTATTTAGCTAAAATAGAAAGTAAAGAAAAAATTACAAATTACAGTTATTTCTTCTGGTTAATATATTTTGTTTAAGATTTATACCAGAGTTTTTTAGTCATATTCCTTAGATAAAACAAACAATTAGAAATTAATATACAAGCACATATTAATAAAATAAAATTTTTGATGTCAATATGCAAATTAGCCTTCCGTTAACACTGTAAACCGCTATTTTGTTGATATATAAATACAATTGCATGGCATTACTATGTAGATAAGGCCAACAGTAAACGTAGACAATTTTATTAGTAATTGAGTTTTAGATAAAAATAAAGTCACGGGGAATGTAACGTAAATAATTAAGGGAATTGTGACTTGAGTAGTATAGTTTCGGTTACAGACAGAAAAACACACAATTCTCCATTATAATAAGATATATATTATATATATTATATATATATATATATAAAGATCAGAAAATAAGAGTTACTTCGAATTCCGATAAAGAAAGGTTCAACAAGGTGACAGGAAAGTTAACTTAATAAGTAAACTCAGATCCAAAGGAACCATTATATCATGAAGAAAATGTGCAGCAGACAAAAATGGGGTGGAGTTCACTGTTTCTACCAATTATAGTACTAAACTGCAATACAGTTAATAGGCTGTGAGGAAGATCTTTTTATTTATAAAAATGAAATGTACATGTCATGGAAGTATCTGAATTTGTATAAGGTTGGTTTGGTTTTGTTTGTTAATGGCATTAAAACCTTTGTGGTATTCAATGAAGAGGGGTTCCACCATTTCTACAATTATTGTACTAAACTGCAATACATAATAGGCTTGTGAGAAGACTCTTATATATATCAGAATGAATATGCATGTAACAGTAAATGTCTGGAGTAAGTGACTCGCACATAAGGTCTGATTTGAAATAAATAACTAGATAATTCATTTTTATAAATATTGAACCATTATTTTTTTCAGGAAAATCAAGTTATGAAAAGTGATTCATCTTGCATGTTTGAGACTTGTTATAGAATAATATGAATAGACACTTGCAAGTTTTATCTTAGCCTGGCATAAACTATACAATTTGTGAGCACTGCAGTGAGAGTCAAACTCACAAGACCTTAATTGCTAAAATTCACTTACTGCAGAGAATTTCATTGTCAGAAGATAAATCCAAGCAACATTTTTAAATAAAACATTTATTTTTAGCCATTTGTAGAAACAATTCTTTTCCATAAATTATTTTTAAAAATGTATGCATGAAAATTAATAAATAAATATTTTTCATGCCCATTCATGATTCAAAAATTACTTGTTTTAAGATTCTGGAGAAAAAAAAATCTTTTATGAGAAAGTTGCACTTGGTAAAAACTTTAATAAGCAGGCAATTTTGTGGAGTCTTGTAATTTATATGCAAATGGTCAAATGCCTTTTTGTGAAGGTAGCAATTAAGAATCTTTAAACACTTTAGTGAATTTGTGTGAGAATTTGACAGTTTTTAATGATCATTCAATATGAATTTGCAAAATTATATTGTTAAGTTAGAAAAAGACTTGGCCATTTGGTCATCTGATAAAGTTGCAATGACAAAATATTTGAACAACTATCAAAATCATATTTGGTAAATGAGTTTGACTTTATTTAATGTTTGGTTTTTCAAAATTATACTAGCTTGTTAGACAAATGGCAATAAGAGAATAGGTGTTCTGAAAGATGTGTGTAAGTTATTCCTTCTAATCAGGAATAGCTCCACTTGCTACATTGAAAGGCCATGCCAAGACCTGGTTCTTGCGGAAATATCAACTATCTAATTTGTTGACATTAGTCAATATTGATTTTCATATATATTGATTTCTTTCTTTCCTAATTATATATTGAAGGTAATTTTCTAATTCATGCATAAAGGCATGCCACCATGAATTTGCCTTGACTCTCACATATGTTTATCAAGTGCATATTCTTAGCAAGATCCGGTCTCGGGAGTATCCGTTTGACAGGTTGATGAATATATTTGTGCATGGTAACCAACATTGGTGTTCCAGGTGTGGAGTTCATATACTTATGAGTTTGTGATACTCTATAGAGTGCAGCAATGTCTTGGCTTGTCTTAGTATGAATGGATGGTTTTGAGATGGAGTAAGTGCCATAAAGCTGCTGTTTTGTAGAATGCTGTCTTCGATTTGGATTCTTTTTAGTTTCATCTAGTTTTTTCACAGCATTTATTAGGTCCAGTGGGTAGCAGAATCAGTATATGGACACAGCAGGTACAGCTTGTAAGAATACTTTATTTAGATCTGAGAGATCAGAATTTCATTATGGTCAATACACTGTCATACAGTTGCGAATATATATTCTGCTGTAGGCATTGATGGATTGCTTGCTTTAAACTTTAAGAGTACTAGTTCATGTTTTTATACCTTTCATATAATAGATGGAATAATATATTTTTTGTTTAATTTCCGAGGAGATTACAGAGTATGAAGATATTCTCAAAAAGGCTGGAGATCTGCGATAAAATGTTATGACTATAAAACCCAAGATGAACACACCATTCTTGTACATACAGTCAATAGATAATGATTCTTCAGATCAAAAAAAATGATAAAAACTATCATTAGCTTTTAGAAATGGCATTACATTTATATATTATACTGGAATATGGCACTATTACAATTAATTTACCGACAAAAACTAGTTTACTGTTTGACTGTAAAAGAATTTGAATAATTAGAACAGATTCTTTTGAATACACATATAATATTTTGATTTCAGTTCTTAAGCTAAGTATTTATCTTCATTTTAGAGATAAATATTTCATGCATCTATTAGCTGCCATGAAAGATTACATCTTTAAATGAGGTTCAATCGCTATACAAAGATGAATATTCATTAATTATATAATGATTATCATTTGCGATAAATGGATGTATTGAAATTATTTAAAAATCAGCTTCAATGCTGTGATATATAAGCTTCTATTATTATAATGCTTATTATGTCATATCAAAATAATTTTTCAATTAAAACGTTATATTGACAAGATTTCTTACATAAGAAATAGTGAAATTTTATTGGAAAGAATGAAGGCATAGGAGCATAATTTTAGAAAATGGACAGTAACTAGAGTTTCAAATACTATAAACAAAGCTTCAGATTCATATTGCTATGTTTTTGAAAGGCCAATCCTCTTTCTCTCCGAATATGGGTAATAGTAGGTAGAGTGGGTTCTTGAATGCAATTGGTCAGGAGGAAAACACTGCAATTAATCAGCTGTTCATGCTTAAAAATTGATATGTACATCCTAATGGTGGAAGGTTTGAGGTAATGACATACATTGCAAAAAAAAGTAGTGAATAATCAGAAGTCTCCTTTTGTCAAGATTGACCTGTAACCTATGATAATTTTATTCCCCCTACAAAAAAAAACTGTTAGCACTAGTTTACGGTGTGGATATATTAATGACAGAAGGTAAATTTTCTCAGAGATCAAAGGTTAACAATATATACTTGTGGGGCTATTAAGATGTCTTATGTTCATTGACATGACTATACTGCATGGCACCCATGAGATATATTGACCCAATGGAGATGCAATGGGTAACATGGTTACATTGTAAGGAATGGAACGGAAATGAGTTTAAATCTGGATGAGGTGTTTGCATTTCACATAGCTCTAATACATTTGGTAAGATAAAATCAATTATTCGCTAATATGGTATATAGTAAGGGCGACTGGGGTCTTAACTTGGTAGGCATAGCTAGGAAAGACTGAATCAAACTCCATTAAGGAATTGACTGTGTCACATTTCTGCTTGAGAGGGGATTGTTGTTGTTTGTTAAAAAATTTTTTAAAACAATTTTTAAAATGCATTAATATTTTTTTATATGTTACATCTTTAAAATGCATCAATATTTAAATTATAGTGAATCACAAATAGTAACGAATTTTCATGTGCAACTGAATTTATGTAGAAAATGTATCACATGTAATATTAAGTTTGGCCACAAAGAGATTTCTTTTAAGTTGAGGTTATGTTGAAGAAAAAGTATATACAGAACTATTTTTATTTCAGAAAAACTATTAAAATGCATAACATCAATTAAAAAATAAGAAATGAATCTTGGAGGTTTTATAATGCATGACATGTATTGACTTAGAAAGTTGGTCTTATTTAGTAGCCCATCATATTTCCAATTTGTTATATACCATTTTTTTAAAATTTTATAGACTTTAGAAAATACCATTTATTATTATATAAGATTTAACAGAACAATCAGCTTATCATATTTGTATTGTAGACACAAGAATTGGCAAGATAGAAAAGGGAAGAGTCAAATTTATGTAAGAATACAATGATTTAACATAATGCATTTTTAAATAGTTTTCTAATGTTGTCAGTCACACAAATGATAATGGATTTAGCATAATAGAATCTTTGCAATTATTACAAAAAAAAAATACAAAAAAAAATGGTATATTATTTAAGCAGTATTTACAAGCCAACAGGCAAGAATAACACAATGTCAATTTTAAAGCAAGTAGAGTGTTGAATTGAGATTTTTATCTAGACGGTTTTAACTAAGAATAAAGACAACTATGCCACTATTATTTGTACTCAAGGGAGAAGAGATAATTCATGCTTTCCGGGGAATATGCAAAGTGATATGCAATACCTTGTCACAGGATAATCTTGTGCAATCCATTTCCTATGACAGAACATCATGGCAAGATGCTGCATGTTACATGCATTTATAAAATAGTGGACATATATCGTTTCAACTTCGTTGTAAAAAACAAAAAAAAAAAAAGTAGATTGATATTAACAACGAGAAGGAAATTCAATAAAAACTCTACATGGGGTTAAGTAATCGTTAAGTGTCCTATTTTCGATATAGCAGGACAACAAGAAGTATATTTTTTATTATTTAACCTATAGGTAGAACCTAAGGTACTCACTGCGCATCAGAGTGGACTAGGATAAGTCTTAAAGGAGTATCCCCTCCATAAGCTCAATAGAATTTACTAGATATCAGTTTAATGTCATACACAGGACACTAAGACTCTCAAGATCATTTCTAGTACAATCATAATAAAAAGGGTAGGAGTTTTTGGCAGAAGAGGGATACAGTCAGGACAATAATATAGATGCTGCAAGCTTGATGGGACAGCGATTGATCGAAGGGACTTCAAATGCTGTCATAGTCCAGTAAAGGGCAAAGAGAAGTGTTGCTGTCTGGACTACTCAGCCCGGATTCATCCTAAACATCAATATTTGCATTTCACAGCCCAACAGTGGACCCATATGGGACAGTCTTAACATCAGCAGAGGTGCGTAGATATTTATCAGCAGTAGAACAGTGTTGTATGATTAGAAAGACATGATTGTCATGACCGGATCAGGTTTTTAATCAGACTTAGATGAAAGAGTAGTTGCTGAAAACTTGGATTTTTCTTGTTGCTTGTCGAGCTTTGATATCTCTTTTCAGCATAGCTATGAAGTGCTGAACAAGTTCAAATTATGGTCTATTGACATGACATAGAACTGAATGAAGAGATGAGAAAAGCAGATTTATATTAGTTTTTATCATTTATGTTGAACAAGCTTTCTACTGACTCTCATCAACAGAAGATTCAAGATGGAACATATTAAATAAAAACACAAAATCAAAATAACTGATTTGACAAAGAATACTGTATTGGAAGCAAAATGAAACACTAGAATTAACAATATTATGGCAATTGTTTTGAATAATTTAAAAAGAAGTTTTTTTTTTTTAATTTAATATATCCTATAAGATTAAGTATAAAATATAAATCCTTTTTGCTTGCACGCATGGTTTGTTGGTCTGCTGAGGTTATATAAAATAATAAATTGATTTCAGGATCAAGTGAAAAAAATATCTAGGCATATCAACCTGTGCAGTACCCAAGTAATATTTGGGAAAGGTGAGTTAATTTTAAGTCTATATTGGAGTTTTAAAAGTTACTTTGCTAGGATGTGTTCGGCACAGACATATTCGAATTGGCTATTTGATAGTAGATTACGCTTAATTGGTCAAATTGATGAAAATTTGAAATTTTGCATTTTAATTTATATTAAAGAAAAAAGTGAGTTATTTCACAAAAATGTTTATATTTTTAGATAAGATTCCTTAAAATATTGCTATATAATGTAAGTAGTGGCCTATTCATTGACTAACCAGAATATTAATAAAAAATTATTTTGATTCTTAAAATATTCTATACCGGTTTCTTGATTTCAGCATTGCCTACATTATCCTTTATTTCCTGTAAACGTCTTTTTATTTTTTCATTGTAAGATGTCCGAGTGAGATTCTGAATTGTTTATGATCCAATTAGCAGTCTGATTTTGACTTTATTTAAAGTCGTAAACTCATATGATCAGAACAGAAATATGCCATTAAAAAATTATTTTTAAGTCATAAAGTATTGTCATAGCAAAGTCTACTAATTGCATGATATTGAGACTGATACAGCATGTCAGTGGTTATTATGCAGAGGTGGGGAATTGCACTACATTTGTACACGTTAATTTTATATTTTTTTGTGTAGTTTTCCTCAAGTGTTTTGCTCCAGTATATGATAGAAAGTATCTATCTATTTTGTTTATATA
This sequence comes from Doryteuthis pealeii, assembly GCA_023376005.1. Taxonomy (NCBI): domain Eukaryota; kingdom Metazoa; phylum Mollusca; class Cephalopoda; order Myopsida; family Loliginidae; genus Doryteuthis; species Doryteuthis pealeii. Next base: position 23,592 of record JALAJA010000832.1, read on the forward strand.
GACCTTTCGACAGTTTTTCAATTTTAATTGTTATATACGAAATTTTGACTGATGTGTCCTGATTATTCAGAGGTGTTTTGTCAAAAATTATGGAGTGTCAAGAATTCGAACCCAACAAGAGGTAGATGTTTATTCTGTAACATGAGGTACAGTGTTAAGTATTCATTTTTATTACTGTAGTCAGGAATTGAACTGCAATTCAGATGATTGTTTAATGAGGTGTATTATCAAATCTTATGATGTGTATGTGTCAACTGGATAATTAGAAATTATAAAGTTCATTCAAAAATCGAGAATTTTTCTACTAATAAAATAATTTACATATATACTTTATCCGCATAGATGGGAACCTAAAGGTAGAGGGATTGAGAGTATGGAATAGAGGATATGAAAGCAGTGGTACAAGGGATCTCACAACCTAAGCAGTTAGTGTTATACAGGAACTTTTTTCATAGGGGGAGGGGTGTCAGGAATATAGTGTTTTAAGCTTCCGAGAGATAATTATGATCTATTATCAGCCGTTATAATGATATAGATAAGGACAGGATTAAAGCTACATATCTAGATATATTAAAGTATTTTCATGATGTAAGCTTTTTTCACTAGAAATGGCTTCAAGTATATAGAATCATACAATGCAATCACTGTAATGATAGTAACCATAGTATTGGGATGGTAATATAGGTATTTAAACATATCCTGTTACTTTCAGTTTAACATATTCTAACTTAAAAGAAAGTTATTCCAGAGTAGAAAACTGACACTGAACAGATATTATAAGTAGGTATATTGGTCAGAAAGTAACTCCTCCATAAAAAAAAGTCTAGATTGTTTGCCACAGCATACAATGAAGAATTTGTTATATTATCCAGTCAACTATTGCAAAGTACACCCAAGGCAAAAACATGCATCCACTGAAAAGTAAGACTAGAGTAATCAAAGAATGTAAAGGGGAATAATAAAGTTGGTATGGATATATATCGAAAAAAGGAAAACCATTACCTGTGGGATAAAGTAATAATAGATAGGAAAATTGGAGAAAAAGACATCTAAGAAGCAGCGATATGTTGGTAATAGTGAATCTTGAATAAGACCACATTATGAATGAACAAAATATGGAACAATAATTGAAAGGCTAGATTAATTCTTTTTAAAGTAAATTACTTTAGAATAAACATTTATTGGGTGAGATAACAGTGCATTGGATTTCCAATGCTCAAATCTCCAAAGAATGCATAAACAATTTAAAAAAAAAAAAAAAAAGTATGCTTCTCATCGACGCTTCTCAATTGATGGACGTGCAAAACCATTGAAGTATATTGAATGGAGAAGTAAACTTTGTTGAACTAGTAATGAAACTTTCAATAATTTTCAGTGAAATCATTGCTATGCCTCAGATGGAGGATACGTAGAGGAACTTGTATTTCTATATAATATGATAAGATGAGGATACAACAGTTCCAAAAACAAATCAAAAATAAACGTCTTAGTTGCATTGATGTAGTCATATAGGGTGTGGTAAATTATTTCCAAGGCTTCTAAGGCAACTCACTCCATTGGTCTTTGAAGCTGGTTATAGTATAAATTTTTCCTCCCTTCTGAGAGTAGGTGTGAACAAAAAATTTTTAAGTGGAGTTTAAATGGTTGATAGAGCTTTTGTTCTCTAGATTGATGCCTAACCAAGATTAAAGAGAGCAGTCTGCCTTGCAATTTACATACGCTGAAAGGAAAATATGGTCATACTTTCCAAGAGTATATAGCGCTATTGTGAATCCAAACTGCCTGTCCAGGATTTGAATTGTCTCATGTCATTTCTATGCATGATACCATTACACAATGTACCTTATGGTTATAGATAAAAGGGGGTACTAAGAAGAAACGTTTTGTACTAACGAGATGCTTATATTGTCATTGTGCTGATAAAGCAAAGCAAAGATGTTGATAATGATAGCTAGAAATTCTTTAACATACCAGTGAGAGTTGAAACAATAAAGCCAACAATATAGATTTTCATCCTGATTGGTAGCAATAGGTTAGCCTGCCATAGAACTTTTTTTATAGGAGTTTTTAGACAAAGGGCCATGAATCCTCAATAATGCAGTGTATCAGTAAAGCATTCCAGCTAGGACAGTCAGTTTAATAACGGTCACAAATCATACATAAGTAACACAGATTGATCGTAGGGTAAAGTGGGAGCTGATGAACACTAATTTTTTTTACCCTTTATCGAGTTCACTTATTATTTTCTTAACCTGTAAATTTGGTTATTGTTAATCTTTTATCACTCTAAATAAAAGTATAAGTAAAGTCAGCAGAAGTGACCTAATTGTAATATCAGGCTGGAGCAGCCAAGGGGTTAGCATTTCCCTGCACTGAGACAAGGAGATTCTTATTGCCATTGAGTGTGCGCTAGACTTACCTCAGCTCCACTTTACAATCAGAAAGTCAAGCTGTGCACTCATAGCACTGAGCTGGAGAGAGCCAGTAATGAACCCAGGAAACATACAAGGTTCGGGTTCGATACTGGCTCTTCCTCAGTGCAGAGTAGCAAGCTGACTTCTGTATGGAAAGTGGGGACTGAGGTAGTCTGGCGCAAGATCTCAGATGCAAAAAAATCTCCCTGCTAGTGCTCGGGAACAGGAAGACCCTTGGCTGTCAGCTGATATTCATAGGTCTGCGACTTTACTTACTACTTTATTTAGAGTGATTAAAAAAGATTACAAAAGCAAGATACAGGGTTATGAAAATTGATAGTGAACTTCTGATAAAGGTAAAAAAATTAAACGTGTTCACACTCACTTTACCATACAGATCAATCTGTGTTATTAGTACTGAGTTGGTGAGGGCGGATTGAACTGGAACCTTGTGGTTATAGCATGGATGCTTTAGAGCTGCCATTATTGAGATTCATGGCCTTTGTATAACTCTAAAAAAGGTCTAGCAGGGTCAAACCTTGCTACCAATGCCGAGAAATCTATATTGTTGTATTGGTTTCAACTCCATCACTGGATGTAGAAGATTTTCTATTTATATCAATTCTTTGTTATTCTATCAGCAAATGAAAATATGAGCATCTCGTGTAAAACAGTTTTCTAGTACCCTCTTATATGATAACATAGAGGTACAGTGTAATGGTTAAATCATAGAAATGCATGTAGACAGGGTTCAAACTGGACAGGGCAGTTGCATTTCACATAGCGCTTATAACCTTGGAAAGGTATACCTAATATTCTTCTTCAGCTATGGTAAATTGCAAGCAGACTGTCCTTTAATCTTGGTAGGAATCATCAGAAAGAAGCACCTCTGAATCAAACCTATTAAACACAAAAATGAATTGTGTCACACTACTCATGCAGAGGATGAAAATATGTATAGTGATAACCATGGTTAAAGAGGCAGTGGAGTGAGTTTGCACTTAGAAGCCTTGACAATAATGTACAACACCATGACTAGCAATCAATGCAACTAAAGACGTATTATTTTGATTTGTTTTTGGGACTGTTGTCTCTCTTTATCATGATATATAGAAATACAAAGTTCTTCTTCAGTGTCCTTGTCCATCTGAGCATAGCAATGATCAACCTGGAAATTATTTTGAATAGTTGTCATTAAGCTATTCAACAAATTGTTTACTCATCCATTCAAATAATGACATCAATGTTTTTGCACGTCACAATTGAGAAGCGTCGTGGAGAAGCATAGTTTTATTTTTTTTAAATTGTATTGGCATTCTTTGAGATTTAAGCATGAAATCCATGGCTCTGTTTATTCACCGAATAAATGTAATTTAAAGTAATTTACTTTAAAAAGAATTTTAATCTAGCTTTTCAATTATTGGTTCATATGTGTGTTCATCTCTATATGTGGTCTATTCAAGAGTTACTATAGCAACATATGGCTCTTCTTTGAGATGTTTTTCTCCAATGTTCTTTCCTATCTATTATTTAACTTTATCCACAAGGGTAGATGGTTTTTCCTTTTTTCCATATATGGTCAGCCATACCAACTTTTCTATTTCCCTTGTACCATGCTTTTTGAGTACCTCTAGTCTTACTTTCAGTGGATGGCATGTTTTGCCTTTGTTACTTTGCAATAGTTGCATGGGATAAATATAGACAATTCTTGGTCATGTTGTATGCTTTGGCAAACAACTAGACTTTTTTATGGAGAGTTACTTTCTGACAATATACCTACTATAATATTGTACAGGGTGCAGTTTTGCTACTTGGAAGTAACGTTTGCTTTAAGTAGAATATTGTCTAAACCTGATAAGTAACAGGATCATGTTTAAATACTATAGTTACCACCCATATACTTGGGTCTATAGAAAGATGATTGCATTGGTATGATTCTATATACTGGAAGGCCATCTTCTGTGAGAAACACAAGGTTTACCATCAGAGAATATACTGTTTAATTATCTATTGATTATTGTAGCTTTAATCTGGAATCCTTTTCTGATATCATTATTGAAAGGCTGGATAAGTAGAATCAAATATCTGTCTTGTTGGCAGAGCTTAGAATACACTGACTGTATCCTTGCTAACACCCTCCTCCCTATGAAAAGGAGTTTCCTGGGTATAACACTAAACTGCTTTGGGAGTGTAGAGTAGTCCTTTGTACCACTGCATTTCATTATTCTCTATTGCCATTACTCTCAGATCCACTCTGACCTCTTAGGGCCCATCTATGGGTCAAATATATATGTAAATTAATTAGATAGGAATATTATCTGAATTTGAAATGAGACTTGATTAGTCCAGTTTGACACATGGATATATAAGGATTTGAGTTAATACACCTCTAAGTAACAATCATCTTGAGATTGCAGGTTCAATCCTGACTACAGGTGAAAATAACATAGAATACTTAACACTTGTACCTGTCATGGTTAACAGAATGAGAACAATCTACCTCAATGGTTTGGTTCGAAGTTCTGTGAAGGCTCCAGAGTTTGACAAGAAACACCTGAATAAGGCCAGAGGACACATCAGTCAAAATGTTGCGTATATAACAATAAAGATGAAGACAAATGTCTGAAAAGTCTAAATAATACAAAATAGATAGGAATACTTGCTATCATATAACTGTGAGCAAAACACTTTTAAGAAACTACACAAAAAAAATATAAATATAAGTGTACAATGTATGCAATTCCCCACCCTCTGGCATAAAATAACCCCGACAGGTTGACATGCTGTTATTCAGTCAAATATCATGCAAATAGTAGACTTTGCTATTGGACAATACTGATTATGACTTTAAAAAAATTTTTTAAATGGCAATTTCTGTCTCTGATCATGATGAGAGTTTACAGACATGTTAAACTAATATTCAGAAACAGGACTGGCTAATTGAATTTCAATAAAAATCAATAATCGTACTCCTGGGGACATCTTTACAATGAAAGAAATAAGAGAAGACGTTTCAGTGAGAGAGTAAGGGGAGTAATAGAAGCTGAAATCAAGAAACGGTGAGAGGAATTATTTTAAGAATCAAAATAATTTTTTAGTGAAATATGTTTGGTTGTTGTCATGAATAGGCACTTAGTTACATATATAGGCAATATTTAAGGGAATCTATACTAAAAATATAAAACATTTTTTTGTGAAATAACATCACTTTCTTTTCTTAAATTAATTAAAAATGCAAAATTCAAATTTTCATCAATTTTAACAATTTAAGTGTAATCTACTACATAAATGGCAATTTCAATATGTCTGTGCCGTAAACACACCTAGCAAAGGTAACTTTTTGAAAATCCAATATAGGACTTAAATAACCTCACCTTTCCAAGTATTACTGGGTACTGCAGCTAGTGTTAGATATAGCTAGATCATTTTTTTCACTTGACTCCTGGAATCAATTTATCTATTTTATATAACCTCACGACCAACAACCAATGCTGTGCAAGCAAAAGGATTTATATTTTTACTTAATCTTATAGGAACATATAAATTAAAAAAAAAAACTTCTTTTTAATTATTCAAAACAATGCAATATATTGGTTGATCTAGTTGTTTCATTTTGCTGTCCAATACAGTATTTCTTTTTTGTCTATCAGTTTATTTATTTGGTGTTTTTTTATTAATATTTTTCCATCTGGTGGAATTCTTCTGTTGATGAGGGTCAGAAGAAAGCTTTTCAACAGTAAATGAATAAAAACTAAATATAAATCTGCTTTTCTCATCTCTATCATCATTCTATGTCAGTGGTCAATAACCATAATTTGACTTGTTCAGCCACTCAGTAGCTGATTGCTTGAAAAGAGATGATCAAAGATCAACAGCAACAAAATCCAAGTTTTTTTCAGCAACTACTCTTTCATGCTGAATGTCGGTGATGAAAAAAAACGCTGACCTCGGTCATGACAATGCATGTCTTTCTAGACATGACAACACTGTTCTTAGCTAGGGCTGTAGAATATGCTGACTGCACCTCTGCAGAGTGGTAAGACTGTCCCATGGGTCCAACTGTTGGCTGTGAATGCAAGATGTGATGTTTAAGGATGGAATCCTGGTGGCTGAGTAGTCCATGACATGCAACACTTCTCTTTGGCCCTTACTTGGACTAGACAGGCAGTTGGAGAGGTGCCCTCCGATCAATCGGCTGGTCACATCAAGCTTGAGCATCTATATGATTGTCCTGACTGTATTGCTCTTATGGCAAAACTCCTACCCTTTTTATTATGTGTACTAGAAGGTGATGGCTGAGAGTCTTAGTGTCCTGGGTATGACATTAAACTGTATCTATTGGTAAAGTTCCTATACTGGAGCTATGGGGAGTGTGGAGTACTCCTTTATTGACATTATTCCTAGGTCCACTCTGATGCGGAGTGGTAGTACCTGTTAGGGTTCTACCTATGGGTTAAATAGATAAAAAAAATACTTTCTTGTTGTCCTGCTGATATCGAAAATAGGACACTTAACCGACTTTACTTATACCCCTGGTAGATGTTTTTCTATTGAAGATTTCCTTCTCTGTTGTTAATAAGTCATATCTACCTTTTTTTTTTTTTTTTTTTTTTTTTTACCAACGATTGAATTATCGATTATATGGCCAATATTTCTTAGTAGATACATGCAATGGATACATGGCAGCATGCTTGGCATGATGGTTATTGTCATAGGAAATGGAATTGACGACCTAAGATTTGAATCCTGGACAAGGTTATTTGCATATCACTTTGCACTAATGCCCCTGGGAAAAGCATGAATTCATCTCTTCTCCCTTGAGGTACAAGTAATAGTAGGGCAGAGTGTGTTCTTTAGTCTTAGTTAAGCAACCAGTCTAGGATAAAAATTCTGAATTCAAACCAACTCTACTTGGCTTTAAAAAATTGACATGTGTTGCATTCTGCTTGGGGTTGGGTAAATATACCTTGGCTTGAAATAAAGTATACCAATCTTTTTTTTTTGTATTTTTTTTTTTTTTTGTAATAATTGCAAAGGATTCTATTAGTGCTAATATCCATTAATCATTTGTGTGAGCTGACAACATTTAGAAAACTATTTAAAAATTGACATTTATTGATGAATATCATTTATCTTTACATAATTTTGACTCTTCCTTTTCATTTGCTCAATTTTTGTGTCTTTAGCCAATTAGCAAATATGAATAATGGCTGAGGTGTTTCTGTTTAAATCTATATAATTAATTAATGGTTATTTTCTAAAGTCTATGAAATTTTAAAAATGTAATGAACAAAGATTTGGGAAATATGAGGTGTGGCTACTAAATAAGACCAAGCTTTTGTAAGTCATTAACATGGTCATGCATAATAAAACCTCCAAAGATTTCAATTTCTTCATTTTTTAATTTGATTGTTATGCATTGTTAAAGTAGATATGTTTTTCTGAATAAAAATAGTCTGTATATAATTTTTCTTCAACATAACTCAAACTTAAAAAGAAAATCTCTTGTGCCACTTAGATATGTACATGTGATACATTTTTCTACATAAACTTCAGTTTGCACATGAAACATTCAGTTGACATTTGTTGAATTTCACTAGAAATTTAAAATTGATGCATTTTAAAAAATGTAAATATAAAAAAAGAAAAATTAATGCATTTTAAAAATTGTTTAAAAATCTTTTAACAAACCAACCAACCAACCCTCTGCACAAGCAGAATGTGACACAAGGTCAATTCCTTAATGGAGGTTTGAATTCAGTTTTCCTTTCCTAAGCTAGTTGCCTAACCAAGGTTAAAGAGCCAGTCGCCCTACTATTTACCCATATCTGGAGGGAGAATAATTGGATTTGTATCTTTCCCAAGGTATTAGAGCTATGTGAAATGCAAACAGCCTCATCCAGGATTTAAACTCATGTTACCGTGTCCATTTCCTACAATGGTAACCATTACACCATGCATCTCCATTGGTCAATATATTTCCATTGGTTCATGCATGTATAGCATGGTTCAATGAACATAAGACCAGTCTTGATAATAGCCACATTTTATATTATTGTTTAACCCTTTGATCTCCGAGATTAAATTTACCTTCTGTCATTTAGATATGATCTCAGCACCAGTAAACTAGTGCTACAGTTTTTTTTGTGGGGGAGGGGGGGGAGATAAATTATCATTAGGTTATACAGGGTTAATCTTGGACAAAAGTAGACTCTGATTTTCACTTTTTTTCTGCAATGTATGTCATTACCCAACCCTTCCACCATGGTAGGATGTGACATAGTCCAATTTTTAAGCAAGGAACAGCTGATTTGAATTCAGTGTTTTCCTTCTTGACCAATTGGCATATCAAGGGAACCCACTCTACCTAACTATTTACCCATAGTTCGGAGGAGGAGAGATGGATTTGTGCCTTTCTCAAGACGTTAGCATGAACTGAAATGCTTTGTTTAGGATTTGAACTCTGGTTACTGTGTCCATTTTCTAAAATTATGCCCTATGCCTTCACTTTCTTTCCAATAAAATTTTTCACTATTTCTTATGTAAGAAATCTTGTCTCATATATAACGTTTTAATGAAAAAGTTATTTGTTGAATGAGCATAATATATTAATTATAATTAATAGAATGCTTATATAATCACAGCATTTGAAGCTGATTTTTAAATAATTTTCATACATCCTTGTAGTCTGCAAATGATATTCATTTATATAATTTTTTAATTGGGAAGTATTCATCTTTGTGTGATGCGAGTGGTAACCTCATTAAAGATGGTAATTTTCATGGCAGCTAAAGTTGCATGAAATGATTTATCTCTAAGTAAGAGAGATAAATTAGCTTAGCCTTAAGATACTGAAATCAAATAGTTATGATGTGTATCAAAAAGAATCTGTCTAATTATACAAATTCTTTTTGATACACATCATAAACAGATAAGAAATTAGTGATTTTTGTTCGTATATATTAATTGTAATAGTTGCCATTTTCCAGTTATAGATAAAATGTATGCATTTCTCAAAATAAGCTAATGATAGTTTTTATCTGATTTTTTTGATCTGAGGAAGTGTCATTATTATATACTGATGTACAGAATTGGTGTTTTCATCTTGGTGGTTGTTATAGTCATAACATTTTATCCATTGTATCCTCCAGCCTTTTTCAGATATGTCATACTCTGTAATCTCCTCGGATTTTAAACAAATAATATATTATTCCATTCTATGATAGGGAAATGTATAAAAATGAGACTAGTTACTCTTTAAAGTTAAAGCTAGAGCAATTCCATCAATGGCTATAAGCAGGAATATAATTGCAATCTGCTAGTGACAGGTTATTGACCATATGGAAATCTGATCTCTCAGATCAAATAAAGTATTCTTCCAAAGCTGTAGCTGTGTCAGTACTACTGTATGGTTGCACCACTTGGACTCTAATGAAATGCCTGGTGAAAAAACTAGATGAGAACTAAAAAAGAATCCAAATCCTGGAAGCAGCATTCTACAAAACAGCAGCTTTATGGTCACTTACCTCCCATCTCACAAACCATCCATTCCAAATAAGACAAGCAAGACATGCTGGGCACTGCTATAGAAGTAAGGGACAAAACTCATAAGTAATGAACTCCTACACCTGGACACACCAATGTTGGTTGACCAGCAGAAATTTATATTCATCAATTCTGTGCAGACACTGGATACTGCCGAGAGGACTTGCTAGAAGTGATGACTGATAAGGACAGATGGTGAGAGAGTCAAGAGAATTCATGCTGTTGCATGCCTTTATGATGATTAGAAATTACCTTCAATATGATAATTAGAAAGTAAAAGAAATCAAAATGATATGACAAATCATGAATTGACTAGTGTCACAATTTAGATAGTTGTATATTTTCACGCAAGAACCAGGATCTTGGATGCTTTTCAATGTAGGCAAGTGAGCTTCTTCTGATTTAGAAGATTGACTGGTACACAATCTTCAATAACACCTATTTCTCTTATTTGGCCTTGTGTCTAAGCTAAGCTGAGTAAATATTTGAAAACAAACATTAGAATAATAGTGGCAACTCATTTTGACCAAATATGATTTTGATAGTTGTCAAATATTTTGTCATTTGCAATTATCAGAATGACCAAATGGCCAATTTCTTTTTAACTTAACAATTAATTTTGCAATTCATGATGTTGAATGATCATTAAGAACCTGTCAAAATTCTCACACAAATTCACTAAAGTGTTTAAAAGATTTCTTAATTGCTACCTTCACAAAAAGCATATGACCATTTGCATATAAATTACAAGACTCCACAAAATGTCCTGCTTATTAAAGTTTTTCAAAAGTGCAACTTTCTCATAAAAAAGGATTTTTTTCTTCTCCAGAATCTTAAAACAAGTAATTTTGAATCATGAATGGGCATGAAAATATTATGTTATTAATTTCATGCAT
>JALAJA010000833.1:0-5000 GCA_023376005.1 Doryteuthis pealeii
GGGATAGACTCCCTCGCTGCATGGCTGATACCGACATTAGGTTGCCCCGACGACTTTACTTTACTTATAATAACCCACTAAGGGCCGGGTTAGCTCAGTCGGTAGAATGTTCGGGCTAGAACCACAAGGTTCCTAGTTCAATACCGGCCTCGCCAACTCAGCATATGAGTAGAACAAGGATCTGTGCAGTAAAGTAAGTGATGGTAGTGTGGGCGCTCCACCTCAGACGCTAAAAAAACAATCTCCTTGGTCTAGCGCTAGTGAAAAGGAGATAGACTCCCTCGCTGTATGGCTCATACTGACTGACTGATAATAAAATAGAAATAAAAGGGGTCTATTGTAAAAAAAAAAAGGTTGAGACCATTGCTCTAGACGGTATCTAGTGTTTGCACAGAGCTGGTGAATCTAAAGTTTTACTGGTCATCAACACTGGTGTGACATTTTAAGATTTCTTCTTCAACATATACAGAGGGAATACCCTTGGGAAAGGTATGAATTCTACTCTCCCTCCAGCTATGGATAAATAGTAGGGCAGACTGGCTCTTTAAACCTTGGTTAGGCAACCAGTCTAGGAGAAGGAAAACTCTGAATTCAAACCTGTTGAACTCCGCTTAAGAAATTGACCTTGTGTCACATCCTGCTCATGCGGAGGGTTTGGTAAATATATATACAGAGGGTGAGGAGACTTTTAAGAAGCAGTTATTTATAACATAAATACCACAAATACTCAACATCAAGGCATGATAATAGCATAGATTCCCTTGATTCTCACTCCCCATCCATCCATCCATCCCTATCAGCCATCTTATACTTGAGCAGTGAAAACAAACTGCTAAACAGTTTTAAAACAGAGTGAATATTTGCTGCATATCAAAAGGAGTAAATAAAAAGATCCTTTAGATGGTATCCAGTGTCTGTACAGAGCTGGTGAATCTATGTTTTTACTGGTCGGGCAACAGTTTAAACCAGACTGTTTGGTGCACAACAAAGAGAGATGAATAAAAAGGAAAACAAACAAAAAAACAACAAAAACAAAAAAAAACAAAAACAATGAGAAACTTTTAGAATGTCAAAATGTGTAGTCTGCAATCTTCCATTTGAAAACCCTTATCCTAATAAAATTTGTAGTTTCAGGAAAAGTAGTTGTCAAACTATTTCTCAGAAATTGGTAGGCGGCGACTGGGGAGGGGAGAAAGATCTTAGAAAATTTACATCCGTTTTTGGCGCTCAATGTCAAAATTCCAACCGTTAAAGTCTTCATTTTTCTTGCTTAAAAAATTTTGACTTTCAAGTTTTTTTGCTTGAAAGAACTGGAAACGGTATCTGGTGCCAGAATGGTCGTTCCAGGAACTTCCTTCATTAGAATTTCTGAAAATACAATCATCATCAACAACGAATCTCCCCCACACAGACCAATGCACCAAAAATATTAAAACACAAATAGAAAACAAAAATAAAAGAACCATCTACTTAGAGAGACTTTTCCCAAGACTTTTAAGATAAATGTATTTTTCTTTTCTTTTTGTTTTGCAAAAGAATTTAAAAGTGCTGTCTATAAAAGAAATTTAAAAGATAATTTAAACCTGTTCAAAATTCTATTTCAAAGTTTCTTTATCATTTTCAGAATGAAAGAATTTTCATTATATTCTTCTATATTCTTCTAACCAATATTCAACTGTGCTGTAAGTTGAGTCCCTTCAGTTTACACACATGTCTACATGGCGCTGCAAACATGATTCAAGACAACTTGAATTGTATAGGATTGCAGGCGCTCTAAGTCTATAAAGAAACACTTATTTGCCTTGCCAGATTTGGTGGGTTTGTTTGGAAAGGGTTAACAACTTAACACCTGCAATTGTTTACAATCAAAAAGATTTAAACTTATTTTATTGTGACATTCACTGTTCAGTCTTAAACATGTTTCTTTGCCAGCCAACAATAATGTCTGCAATATAATACTCTGTCTTTTATAACATGCCAAGAATTATTTACAGTATTGCCCATAAATAAATACACCAATGCCATTTTCTAAAAATAAATGGTTAATTTTCTACTAAAGCATAGATATCAGGATTTTATTATTTTCTAATGGAATCTTATACAATTACAAAAGATATCATTTAGGATTATTTATTACCAAATTCTTTGGCAAAATAACTCAAATTAAAATTGCATAAATATTTATTTTTCTTCGTCGTTTCATGTGACCACGTGACTTCTGGTTCTGGTCAATACCCAAAACTTCCGGTTGGCTTTCAATTCTCTATTCGGGGGTCACGCCCCGGTCAAATTCCGACAAACCGTTTTGTGTTCATCACTTTTATTTAAACCTTTACTCTCTCTTATTTCTTCTTCCTCTCTTTTCTATAGTAGTCCTCCCAAAACTCAGGACCTTCATCATCTCGTTACAATTTTTCTACTGAAGCATAGATATCAGGATTTTTATTATTTTCTAATGGAATCTTATACAATTACAAAAGATATCATTTAGGATTATTTATTACCAAAATTCTTTGGCAAAATAACTCAAATTAAAATTGCATAAACATGTTCATAAATAGTGAACTTATTTTTGGAATGCTATGTATTCTTATTTCAATGTTGCTGAGTTTAGTAATAAATGTATTCTAAAAATTACTAGGAGTGCAGTAAGTAAAGTCAGTATCAGCCAGACAGTGAGGGAGTCTATCCCCTTTTCACTAGTGCAAACTAAGGAGACTGCTACCATCAGCTCCTCACTTTACTGCACAGATCCCTGTGCAACTCATATACTGAGTTGGCAAGGGCCGGTATCAAACCCAGAACCTTGTAATTCCTAGTTGTACACACTATTGACAAAGCTAAACTAGCCCTAATGATACTGTTTTCCTTCTCCTAGACTGGTTTAATATGATCATATACTGTAATCTATATATAATCATGAGTAAATAGACACGCATCATCAGGATTTTCAATTTATTTTCCATCAGTGTAACCCCTCTGCCATCGGTAGGATGGAATATGGGGTCAATTAATAATGGAACAGCACTGGTTTGAATACAGTTTTCTTTCTCCTAGACTGGTTGCCATATATGATCATTTACTATAATCTAGCTATATATATATATATTATATATATATATATATATATATATAAAGTAGGTAAGTAAAGTCGTCGGGGCGGCCTAAAGTCGGTATCAGCCAGTCAGCGAGGGAGTCTATCCCCTTTTCAATAGTGCTATTCATGATTATATATATATATATATATATAATCATGAAATAAATAGACACACATCATCAGAGTGTGTATGTATGTATGTATTTACTTAAACCACTCTACCATAGGCAGGATGTGATATGAGGTCAGAATTTTCCTTTCCTTCACCTTGACTGGTTGCCATATATATATTTACCAACCCCTCCGCACGAGTAGGATACGACACAAGGTCAATTTCTTAAGCGGAGTTTAACAGGTTTGAATTCAGAGTTTTCCTTCTCCTAGACCGGTTGCCTAACCAAGGTTAAAGAGCCCAGTCTGCCCTACTATTTACCCATAGCTGGAGGGAGAGTAGAATTCATACCTTTCCCAAGGGTATTAGCGCTAAGTGAAATGCAATTACCACGTCCAGGATTTGAACTCGGGGCGACGAGTCCATTTCCTATGACTTTAACCATTACACCACACGCTTTCTGACTGGTTGCCATATATGATCCTATACTGTAATCTAGCTATACCAACTATATATATATATATAATAAATCACGAGTAAATTCACACACGTCTTCAGGGTGTTTCAATCTTATTTCTTACCTGTGTATTTCTATAGTAAATTTGCGTGAGCAACGTATTTAAATGAACCTTAATAACTGTCAGTAATTTTTGCATCAATTCCTGAACACTGAAAATCTATTTCATGCTGATTTTCAATGTCTTTACAAAAGTTTTTTTTTTCTTAAATTCATAAAATGTACTGACAATCCGATTCATTTAGATTTTCACATGACCTTCAGTGATGAATATAGGATCCAATTTCAAGGATTCTAAAATCTCAACGAATTATATTAAAAAAAAAAAAAAGATATAAATGAAAACCATTATTAGTTTTAAAATTTAGAAAAGAAAAAAAGAAATCTCATTTATTTTAGTTTGAATTTTAGCAGTGAATGTTGTGATTAATTTGGAAAACTCTAAAGATGAAATTATGAAAAATCAATGGTTTTATTTCAAAGAAAAAGAGATTTCTTTATTATCGAATAATTCATTCCTATGAACAGAAGAATTATAAATATAACAATCTCCAGTTTTATCTGTAATATTTGTATTAATTCACGAACATCTTGCTTTCTTCCCAAATTTCAATGCATTTCTATAGTAAAATCATTTACAATGAATTTCTATAGAAATATTATTTGCACTGCTTTCCTAGGGTAAAATCATCTGTGAGATATTTATAGGTATGCATTAATTCATGGCCAATGGCAATCCCTTTTTACCTGCCTTTCTATTCATTTCTAGAATAATTGCCAAATTTCAATGCATTTCTATAATAAAACCGGGTATAATTTCTAAATTTCAATGCATTTCTATAGTAAAATCAGGTATAATTTCCAAATTTCAATGCATTTTTATAGTAAAATCAGGTATAATTTCCAAATTTCAATGCATTTTAATAGTAAAATCAGGTATAATTTCCAAATTTCAATGCATTTTTATAGTAAATCAAAAATTTCCAATTTCAATGCATTTCTATTGTCAAATCAGGTATAATTGCTAGGTTTCAACATATCAAATAAAATATTATTTGCAATGATTTCTATAATTATTTTCCTGCAAAATCAACTGTGACATATTTATATGAAACTATAAGAGCCTTATTCAGTAAGTAATGCTTGCATTAGTTCCTGACCACTGACAATCCCTCTTTATCTGCATTTTGAGAGTAAAATCATGTATTATTGCCAAATTTTAATGCATTTCTATAGTAAGATAATTTACAATGCATTTCTGTAGTAAAAATATA
>JALAJA010000833.1:10000-25672 GCA_023376005.1 Doryteuthis pealeii
TAGGTGGGTGTTCTACCCTATTTTAATGGAATAATTTTGACGAAATAATTCCTGATAAAATACTATGGTAAGAAAAACAATAAAAGTTGCTGTATTATTTATAGATGTAATCTTTAGAATAAATGAAAATTTTGACAAATCTCTTTTTCTACTCTCTATGTTAAGGGTTATATAAACAGTATTTAAATCATCTACAATGTATTTCTATAATAAATTCCCAATTTGTTATACTCAGTAGTGTGCAGAGTGAGGAAGGGGTAATAAGGTGCTGGCCAGGCATCCAGTTTAGAAGGGCATCCAATCAAACGGAGGAATATATTCGTACCAAAGTATTACCCAATTATTATGTTTATTTCAGGAACTTCCATGGGGCAATTTATATGTAATTTGAATAAAGTGCTTATTTCCTAAATTTTCATAAGTTTTGTATTTTTCAAATATATTATATATATATATATATATATATATTTTTGTAGGTGGAATAAAATTGAGGTTTTGGTCCTGGGCATCATAAATGGGTAAATAATAAGGCAGACAGGGCTCTTTAGCCATGGTATGGTAACTAGTCTAGAAGAAGGAAAACTCTGAATTCAAACCAAATGGGCTCTCTTTTCATTAGTCAAAGCTCCTCCTCTTTCTGCTTATGGTCAAGTTACATTGAAAGACTTTGTTACTGCTAAATCACCAAAGTTAAGCAGTGAAGAGTATCTACAGTACTTAGATGGGTAACCATTTAAACCAAAGCAGGTACTGTAAGAAATTGAATAACAAAATGACATGATCCTGCATTAAATGATCTGAAAAGAGTTGAAATCCTGCAAACAAAAACCAACCAACCAACCAACATCCTCTTTCTTCTTAACCAAAAACCAACATTCAGTCTTCACTGGGTGCACCACATTTTATTGCCATGTGCCAGACTAACCTGATCATGAAACCTAATATTTCTAAGTGATAAGAAGTGATATATTAGACTGATATTAAAAAAATGGAGGCACTTATTTCAAATAGTGTTAATACCATTGGAAAAGGTACAAATCCAACTATTATTCCTCCATCTATTGGTAAATAATAAGGCAAACTGGGTTCTGTAACATTGGTATAGGAACTGGTCTAGAAGAAGGAAAAATTCTAAATTCAAACCAAAAGGGGCTCTCTTTTCATTAGCCAGAACTACTTTGAAAGCTCCTCCTCTTTCTTACAAACCAAATACCAACATTCAGTCTTCACTCAGTGCTCCCCATCTCATTGCCATGTGCCAAACTAACCTGATCATGAAACCTAATATTTCTAAGTGATAAGAAATGATATATTAGACTGATATTTAAAAATGGAGTCACTTTTTGTTTTGTTGTGGTGTAATCTAACTTTCCATCTGCCTCTGGCTTTTGTCTTTAAAAATATCGGTTCCCATCTGCACTGGAGTTAAAGACAGAAGAAACATGAGTCGAGCCATTTTTGTCTCAGTTGAAATCGTAGATGGCGGCAGAATTCTATCTCTTGAGTCTTCTGAATTTAAAAGAAAATCTTTAAAAGCGATTCTTGTGGTGGGTGAGTAGGGATGGCCATATGAATATAACAGCTATGAAAATAAGGTTCTATATGAAGGGTTTAAAAATATGGGTACTCAAGTACATTTTTATTGATATTTCTGAGATATGTTACACACACACACACACACACACACACACACACATACATACACTTTGTGTTTTATTCTTTGAATTTGATACTGAAAAGAATTCAAGAAAAAAGGTTTTAGCATCAAATTCGCAAGTGTCTGATGTTGTTTGAAATTAAAGATTTTGCAGATAAATGTCTTTATGAAGCACATTAAGCTTTTGTAAACCTCATTGTAGGAATACTTTTCTAAGTATAAAAGATGAAGTTTTAATATTATATAGAATCTACTTATATGTAAAATACAATGTTATATATATATATATATATGTGTATGTATATATTCATATATATGTGTGTAGGTGTGTGAATGTAGGTGAATAGAATATAATGTAAAAAACTAAAGGAATAGTGACATTGGTGGTGATGTAGTTTCGGTTACAGGCAGGCAAACGCACAATCTCAATTATTGTAAGATTTATAGTAAAAATTCTCAATGTAGGTGAATAGAATATAATGTAAAAAACTAAAGGAATAGTGACATTGGTGGTGATGTAGTTTCGGTTACAGGCAGGCAAACACACAATCTCAATTATTGTAAGATTTATAGTAATTCTCAATGTAGGTGAATAGAATATAATGTAAAAAACTAAAGGAATAGTGACATTGGTGGTGATGTAGTTTCGGTTACAGGCAGGCAAACACACAATCTCAATTATTGTAAGATTTATAGTAAAAATTCTCAATGTAGGTGAATAGAATATAATGTAAAAAACTAAAGGAATAGTGACATTGGTGGTGATGTAGTTTCGGTTACAGGCAGGCAAACACACAATCTCAATTATTGTAAGATTTATAGTAAAAATTCTCAATGTAGGTGAATGGATCAGAATAGATTGATTGATTGATTGATTGATTTTTTACCCTGTAGATGACTCAGAGGAGTAAAAAAAAAAAGAAATATGTGTCAAGGAGAATGAATTGGGAGATGTGTGAAATTTAAGCTGGGAATATTTTTTTGTGCCAAATATGCTGTTTTTGAGATGCCTTGATAAGAAGCTTGGTCTGAGCTTCTTATTTTCAGAAGTATCCAATGACAATAACAAAAAAAAAACCACACACAAAAAAAAAAACTTAAAAAAAAAAGAGGAAATAAAATCCATTATGTGATTGTGTTTTTCAATAATTCTAATCAATAAATTTTTTAGTATAATCTCATGAAATCATATGCAGCCTTACTCAAGGAATGTGAACACTTTGAATGTAGTATGGACTTTTGCTGCAACCCTTTATGATGAGCAAATATTCAAATAACAGATGAAGAAGTTACATAAGGAAGACTCTATTGCAGAATGACAGGATATATATAAGTCAAGAATGACCCATTCATGAATTTGGGTGATTTGGGTCATTCCATTCCTTGAATTCTGATTGTCATTCAAATCAAGCAGTCAAGCAGCCATTGTGGAGTCTTATATATATCCTGTCATTCTGCAGTAGATTTTGTGACATTCGGGTTTGTATTTAAGTTACAACCGTTTGTTGCCTTGTCTTCCCAGTTCGACGGTAATTGGAACTTTAATTATTCTTCAGACTCTTGGAAATAACTGATGCCATTGGATTTTGCACTTTGAATTTACAAAGAACACCAAAAAACAATTTAAAAAAAAATGATCGTGTTGTTTCTTGGATTGGTGGGCATGCAATAAACAATGACATCATTATTTGAATGAGTGAGATCTTTTTTTTTTAGTATGGACATTTGCTGCAACCCTTTATAAATAAGCAAGCATGCAAATAATATAAGTAAGTAAAGTCGACGGGGCGGCCTAAAGTCGGTATCAGCCATGCAGCGAGGGAGTCTATCCCCTTTTCAATAGCGCTAGACCAAGGAGATTGTTTTAGCTATCTGAGGTGGAGCGCCACACCTACCATCAGCTCCTTACTTTACCGCACAGATCCCTGTGCTACTCATACGCTGAGTTGGCGAGGACGGTATCAAATTAGGAACCTTGTGTTTCTAGCCGAACGCTCTACCGACTGAGCTAACCCGGCCCATAATGTAGAATAATCATATTAGTTCCAATTACCATCGAGTTGGTAAGACAAGGCAATGAGTAGTTGTAACTGAATATGAATCTATCTTACTGCAATACTACTGCAGAATGCCAGGGTATTTATGAAGACTCAGAACATCATAGAAACCAAGCAGCCAATCAGGACTCAAGGAATGGAATCACCCAAATACATGAATGGACTATTCTTGATTTCCATAAATACCAACTGTCTTGGGTACTGGTTCAGTTGTGCTTAGTTAGTTGCTGTTGTTCAAACCAACAGTACACTAACTCACTTCAACAAATAATAGAAGTTCTTCAAAGGTGGCAGTAGACACTGGCTGAGTACATTTGTAGGATTACCTGCCCTTGTCTGCATGATGAGTTTCCTGATGACCTCCAGGAGGTGACACCATTAGTTGCATTAAATTGTAAAATACATAAGAGACACCTTTCTTTTTTTTTTCAAAGTTTAGAATTTTTCAGAATTTGGTAATAAAATCTGGGTATCTTTGGTTGGTTGGGTCTTACAGCATGTCAACCCTTGTTGGATTATTTTCAGGGCAATAGGGTTGGGACAATCATATAGGTGCTAAGGATTGGCATGACCAGCCAATTGATTGGAAGGGGCCTAAGTAAGGGCCAAAGTGGAGTGCTGCATGTTATGGACTGTTCAGCTACCAGGATTCCATCCTTAAGCATCACGGGTCAGCACCTACGTCCAACAGGTGGCCATATTGGGTGGATTTTACCCCATTGCAGAAATGTAGTCAGTGTATTCTACAGCCCCAGCCGACAGAGTGGGGATATATATATATATATATATATATATATATATATATATGATTTAGAATAAGATTAACTTTTGTTTCTAAAACAAAATTGA
The DNA here is from genome assembly GCA_023376005.1 of Doryteuthis pealeii. Taxonomy (NCBI): domain Eukaryota; kingdom Metazoa; phylum Mollusca; class Cephalopoda; order Myopsida; family Loliginidae; genus Doryteuthis; species Doryteuthis pealeii. The sequence goes on from JALAJA010000833.1 coordinate 14,564, forward strand.
CAGTGATGTAATTATTTATAGGTGGATTCTGTACAAGGCTCAAAGTATATCCGAGTTCCATAAGTACCAGCTGTTTTGGGCACTAGTTTAGTGGTGCTTAGCCAGTTGCTGTTGTCTAAATCAACAGTATACTGACTGACTGACTTCAATATTGAGTAAAAATTCTTTACCAAAATAGATGAATAGAGAAAAAAAAAAGCTTTTATTTTTTTTGATTGATTGATAGAATTATTTATTAATTTATCTTTTTTTTTTGTTGTTCATCTTATATATAATAAAGATACGTAATAAATGTGTGTCAAGGTGAATGACTGCTTGCCCAGTGATCTCTCAACCTGTTTATCCATCAGTCTTCTATCTCTTCAATCCAAGTCCATTTTCTCTTTCTACTTTCCTGTCTTATTCCGATTATATCAATGCACATATTCATCCATTGGTGTCATTCCATTATCTATGTTTATATATAACTATTTTAATCTATTCATAGTTTTCTGTCTTCCTATTTATCTCAGTTTGTTCCATTGTATTTATTTCAAACTATTCATATCTACGTTAGTCCTTTTGCTTTCCTTTCTTTTTTTGTATCTATGTTTCCTTCTTTCTTTTTTTCTATGTCTCTTTCTTTCATTCCATATCTCTTTCTTTCTCTTTTTCTCCAATGTTGCTTTCTTTCTATATATTTTCTTTGTATATTTGTGTTTCTATCAACACACACACACATACATACATACTCATGCATATATATCTATACGACATATATATATATATATATATATAATACGTAATATTATATACATCCATACACAAACATATATATATATATCTACAACAAACATATAATTATTATATATATAAGTACACAAACATATTAGTATGCACCACACACATATATATATATGTAGAAATGTCTCCTGTTTTGGAGCGAGTGGGCAATATACGTATATATATACACACACACAAAGCAAACATATACATATTATATATATGTTTTACACACATACACCACACAAACATAAGATTTGTTGCACACATAAATATATATACATAACACACACACACACACAGACCACACAGCACAACATATATTATGTATATATATGCCACACACTAAATATATATATTACACACACACACACACAACAATATATATATATAGCATATATGCACACTAAATATATATATATGTACACACACCACACACCGACACACACAATTTATATATTTGCACACATAATATATTATATATACACACACACACACGCAGACACAAACAACACATATATATATATTATGCACCACATAAATAATATATATATCCACACACACACAAAACACAACATATATATATATTATGCCACATAAATATAATATATATATACACCACACAGCACCAACACCCATATATATATATATATGCACACTAAATATATATAATATAGTATAGCTATATATATATATACACAGCACACACACATTCAATTATATATATATCAACCACACATCAATATATATATAACACACACACATAAATAATATAATATACACACACACAACAAAACACAACCACATATATTAATATATGCACAATAAAATAATATATATATATATATATATATATATATATATATAATATATATATACACACACACACATCAATATATTATATATAACACACACACATCAATATTATATTAAACACACAATATATATAATATAGATTTATGTGTGCGCATATATATGATATATGTGTGTGTGTTTGTGTGTGTGTGGTGTGTAATATATATATATATTTATGTGTGTGTGATATATATATATTGATGTGTGTGTTATATTATATATATGATTGTGTGTGTGTGTGTATATATATATATATATATTTATATATATATATATGTGTGCATATATATATAGTATTGTGTTGTTTGTGTGGTGTGGTGGTGGTATATATATAATATTTATGTGTGCATTAATAATATATATGTGTGTGTTTGTGTGTGTGTGTGTGTGTATAATATATATATATTTATGTGGTGCATATATATATATATATGTGTGTGTTTGTGTGTGTGTGTGTGTGTATATATATATATATTTATGTGTGCATATATATATATATATATGTGTGTGTGTGTGTGTGTGTGTGTGTATTATATATATTTATGTGTGCATATTATGTATAATATTATGTGTTTGTGTGTGTGGTGGTGTATAATATATTATTTATGTGTGCATATATATATATATATAATGTTTGTGTGTGTGGTGTGTGTGTGTATGTGTGTGATATGTATATTATATTATGTGTGCATATATATCATATGTTTTGTGTGTGTGTGTGTGTAAATACATATATATATATATGTATATGTTTGTGTGTGTGTGTATATATACGTATATGCCCACTCGCTCCAAAACAGGAGACATTTCTAATATATATATATGTGTGTGTGCATATATATATGTTTGTGTATGTATATGTATATATATAGTATATGTTGTGTATGTATATATATATATATGTTTGTGTATGGATGTATATATTATACGTATATATATATATATATATATATATATTTGTGTTAGATATATATGCATGTATGTATGTATGTATGTGTGTGTGTGTTGATAGAAACACAAATATACAAAGAAAATATATAGAAAGAAAGCAACATTGGAGAAAAGAGAAAGAAAGAGATATGGAATGAAAGAAAGAGACAATGAAAAAAGAAAGAAGGAAACATAGATACAAAAAGAAAGGAAAGCAAAAGGACTAACGTAGATATGAATAGTTTGAAATAAATACAATGGAACAAACTGAGATAAATAGGAAGACAGAAAACTATGAATAGATTTAAAATAGTTATATATAAACATAGATAATGGAATGACACCAATGGATGAATATGTGCATTGATATAATCGGAATAAGACAGGAAGTAGAAAGAGAAATGGACTTGGATTGAAGAGATAGAAGACTGATGGATAAACAGGTGAGAGATCACTGGCAAGCAGTCATTCACCTTGACACACATTTATCGTATCTTTATTATAATATAAGATGAACAACAAAAAAAAAGATAACTTAATAAATAATTCTATCAATCAATCAAAAAAAAAAGCTTTTTTTTCTCTATTCATCTATTTTGGTAAAGAATTTTACTCAATATTGAAGTCAGCAGTCAGTATACTGTTGATTTAGACAACAGCAACTGGCTAAGCACCACTAAACTAGTGCCCAAACAGCTGGTACTTATGGAATCGATATACTTCGGCCTTGTACAGAATACCTATAAATAATTACATCACTGTCAATTTGTTTTTTAGAAACAAAAGTTAATCTTATTCTAATCATATATATATATATATATATATATATATATATATATCCCACTCGGTCGGCTGGGGCTGTAGAATACAGTGACTACATTTCTGCAATGGGGTAAAATCCACAATATGGCCACCTGTTGGACGTAGGTGCTGACCGTGATGCTTAAGGATGGAATCCTGGTAGCTGAACAGTCCATAACATGCAGCACTCCACTTTGGCCCTTACTTAGGCCCTTCCAATCAATTGGCTGGTCATGCCAATCCTTAGCACCTATATGATTGTCCCAACCCTATTGCCCTGAAAAATAACCAACAAGGGTTGACATGCTGTAAACCCAACCAACCAAAGATACCCAGATTTTATTACCAAATTCTGAAAAATTCTAAACTTTGAAAAAAAAAGAAGGTGTCTCTTATGTATTTTTACAATTTAATGCAACTAATGGTGTCACCTCCTGGAGGTCATCAGGAAACTCATCATGCAGACAAGGGCAGGTAATCCTACAAATGTACTCAGCCAGTGTCTACTGCCGCCTTTGAAGAACTTCTATTATTTGTTGAAGTGAGTTAGTGTACTGTGGTTTGAACAACAGCAACTAACTAAGCACAACTGAACCAGTACCCCAAGACAGTTGGTATTTTATGGAAATCAAGAATAGTCCATTCATGTATTTGGGTGATTCCATTCCTTGAGTCCTGATTGCTGTTGGTTTCTATGATGTTCTGCGGTTTCATAAATACCCTGGCATTCTGCAGTAGTATTGCAGCAAGATAGATTCATATTCAGTTACGACTCATTGCCTTGTCTTACCAACTCGATGGTAATTGGAACTGATATGATTATTCTACATTATGGGCCGGGTTAGCTCAGTCGGTAGAGCGTTCAGCTAGAAACCACAAGGTTCCTAATTTGATACTGGTCCTCGCCAACTCAGCGTATGAGTAGCACAAGGATCTGTGCAGTAAATTAAGGAGCTTGATGGTAGGTGTGGCGCTCCACCTCAGATGCTAAAACAATCTCCTTGGTCTAGCGCTATTGAAAAGGGGATAGACTCCCTCGCTGCATGGCTGATACCGACTTTAGGCCGCCTGTCGACTTTACTTACTTACATTATTTGCATGCTTGCTTATTATAAAGGGTTGCAGCAAAAGTCATACTAAAAAAAAAGATCTCACTCATTCAAATAATGATGTCCTTGTTTAATTGCATGCCCACCAATCCAAGAAACAACACATTTTTTTTTATTTTTTTTTGTGTAAATTCAAAGTGCAAAATCCAATGGCATCAGTTATTTCCAAGAGTCTGAAGAATAATTAAAGTTCCAATTACCGTCGAACTGGGAAGACAAGGAAACAAACGGTTGTAACTTAAATACAAACCTGAATGTCACAAAATCTACTGCAGAATGACAGGATATATTATAAGACTCCACAATGGCTGCTTGACTGCTTGATTTGAATGACAATCAGAAACTCAAGGAATGGAATGACCCCAAATCACCAAATTCATGAATGGGTCATTCTTGACTTATATTATCCTGCATTCTGCAATAGAGTCTTCCTTATGTAACTTCTTCATCTGTTATTTGAATATTTGCTCATCATAAAGGGTTGCAGCAAAAGTCCATACTAACATTCAAATTGTTCACATTTCCTTGAGTAAGGCTGCATATGATTTCATGAGATTTATACTAAAAAATTTATTGATTAGAATTATTGAAAAACACAATCACATAATGGATTTTATTCCTCTTTTTTTTTAAAGTTTTTTTTTTGTGTGTGTGTGTTTTTTTTTTTGTTATTGTCATTGGATACTTCTGAAAATAAGAAGCTCAGACCAAGCTTCTTATCAAGGCATCTCAAAAACAGCATATTTGGCACAAAAAAATATTCCCAGCTTAAATTTCACACACATCTCCCAATTCATTCACCTTGACACATATTTCTTTTTTTTTTTACTCCTCTGAGTCATCTACAGGGTAAAAATCAATCAATCAATCAATCAATCAATCTATTCTGATCCATTCACCTACATTGAGAATTTTTACTATAAATCTTACAATAATTGAGATTGTGTATTTGCCTGCCTGTAACCGAAACTACATCACCCCCAATGTCACTATTCCTTTAGTTTTTTACATAATATTCTATTCACCTACATTGAGAATTTTTACTATAAATATCAATAAGTGAGATTCAGAAATCAAAGAGTCATATACATATTTTCCCAACCCCTTCACATGAGCAGGATGTGACTCAAGGTCAATTTCTTAAGCGGAGTTTAACTGGTTTGAATTCAGAGTTTTTGTTCTCCTAGAATGGTTTCCTAAGCAAGGTTAATGAGCCTAGTCTTCCCTATTATTTACCTATAGCTGGAGCAAAAATAATTGTATGCATATCTTTCCCAATGGTATTAGTATGTGAAATGCAATCAGCCTCATCCAGGATTAAAACTTGTTACACCATGTCCATCTCCTATTAGCATACCATTACACCATGTTCCTCAACATTTTCTTATCAGTTTCTTATTCAGCTTTGAATTCAGAGTTCTCCTTCTGACTGGTGGTCTAACCAAGGTTAAAGTTCCCAATTTGCTCCAGTATTTACCCATAGCTGTAGGGAGAATAGTTGGATTCATACCTTTTTGATTTTCAAACCAAGTCTTAGTTGAAAATTGCATAGGCAAGAAACTGTCAGTTACCAAGTGCTGTTGACTCCATGTCCAGGCTACCCTAAATTAGATATAATTGCTCTATCAGTGATGTTGGGCACTCTTCACTCCCCTCTACACACACATATATATATACACGCACATACACACACCTACACACATATACATGAATATATACATACACACATATACATATAAAAATATATATATATATATAATTAAAGAAATAACAAAAGACTTAGAGATCCTGCATTATAGACTATTTCAGGGAGCTTAGACAAAAATGTCTAATTCTCCCGACTCATCAGATGCGAATGATGAATTCTTTATTTTTAAGGCATTTGAAAACAGATTTTTTTTTTCCCCTTCCTTTTAAATTGTCCTGTAGAATAATAAAGGATGTGAATAAAAATAGGAATAAAAATACAAATAATAATAAACAATAATAATAAAACCAAAGATATCTGACCGCTTGTCAGTAATTTGTTAGGAGTTACATTACATATATATATAACATTGTATTTTATATATAAGTAGATTCTATATAGTATTAAAACTTCATCTTTTATACTTAGAAAAGTATTCCTACAATGAGGTTTACAAAAGCTTAATGCGCTTCATAAAGACATTTTTCTGCAAAATCTTTAATTTCAAACATCAGACACTTGCGAATTTGATGCTAAAACCTTTTTTCTTGAATTCTTTTCAGTATCAAATTCAAAGAATAAAACACAAAGTGTATGTGTATGTGTATATGTATGTATCGTGTGTGGTGTGTGTGTGTGACATATCTCAGAAATATCAATAAAAATGTACTTGAGTACCCTATTTTTAAACCCTTCATATAGAACCTTATTTTCATAGCTGTTATATTCATATGGCCATCCCTACTCACCCACCACAAGAATCGCTTTTAAAGATTTTCTTTTAAATTCAGAAGACTCAAGAGATAGATTCTGCCGCCATCTACGATTTCAACTGCGACAAAAATGGCTCGACTCATGTTTCTTCTGTCTTAACTCCAGTGCAGATGGGAACCGATATTTTTAAAGACAAAAGCCAGAGGCAGATGGAAGTTAGATTACACCACAACAAAACAAAAAGTGACTCCATTTTTAAATATCAGTCTAATATATCATTTCTTATCACTTAGAAATATTAGGTTTCATGATCAGGTTAGTTTGGCACATGGCTATAGAATGTGGAGCACCCAGTGAAGACTGAATGTTGGTTTTTGGTTTTTGGTTTGTAAGAAAGAGGAGGAGCTTTCAAAGTAGTTCTGACTAATGAAAAGAGAGCTCTTTTGGTTTGAATTTAGAATTTTTCCTTCTTCTAGACCAGTTCCTATACCAATGTTAAAGAACCCAGTTTGCCTTATTATTTACCCATAGATGGAGGAATAATAGTTGGATTTGTACGTTTTCCAATGGTATTAACGCTATTTGAAATAAGTGCCTCCATTTTTTTAATATCAGTCTAATATATCACTTCTTATCACTTAGAAATATTAGGTTTCATGATCAGGTTAGTCTGGCCATCTGGCAATAAAATGTGGTGCACCCAGTGAAGACTGAATGTTGGTTTTTGGTTAGGAAGAAAGAGGATGTTGGTTGGCTGGTTGGTTGGTTGGTTTTTGTTTGCAGGATTTCAACTCTTTTCAGGTCATTTAATGCAGAATCCTGTCATTTTGATATTCGGTTTCTTACAGTACCTGCTTTGGTTTAAATGGTTACCCATCTAAGTACTGTAGATACTCTTCACTGATTAACTTCGGTGATTTAGCAGTAACCAATTCTTTCAATGTGACTTTACCATAAGCAGAAAGAGGAGGAGCTTTGACTAATGAAAAGAGAGCCCATTGGGTTTGAATTCAGAATTTTCCTTCTTCTAGACTAGTTACCCTACCATGGCTAAAGAGCCCTGTCTGCCTTATTATTTACCCATTTATGATGCCCGGGACCAACACCTCAATTTTTATTCACCTAACAAAAAAAATATATATATATATATATAGGTTGAAAAATACAAAACTTATGAAAATTTATGAATAAAGCACTTTATTCAATTACATATAAATTGCCCCATGGAAGTTCCTGAAATAAATGTAATAATTGGGTAATACTCTGGTACGAATATATTTCCTCCGTTTTGATTGGATGCCTTCTAAACTGGATGCTGGCCAGCACGTTATGCCCCTTCCTCACTCTGCACGCTACTGAGTATAACAAATTGGGAATTTATTATAGAAATACATTGTAGATGATTTAAATACTGTTTATATAACCCTTAACATAGAGAGTAGAAAAAGAGATTTGTCAATTTTTCATTTATTCTAAAGATTACATCTATAAATAATACAGCAACTTTTATTGTTTTTTTACCATAGTATTTTATCAGGAATTATTTCGTCAAAATTATTCCATTAAAATAGGGTAGAACACCCACCTAGGAATCGCAAGGTTCCAGGTTCGATACTGGTCCTCACCAGTTGAGCGCATGAATAGTGCAGCTTGGGTAATCTAGTGGTCGGTTGGTTGTTTTGTTTTTATGGCATACCAACTTTCTTTGGATGATTTAATGCTGAATGAAGTCATTTTGATTTGTGGTTACTTACAGTACCTGCTGTTGCTTAAATGGTCACCCATCTAAGTATTGAACAACCTCATTGCAGCTTAACTTCAGTGTTCTAGCAGGAATTGGTGGTTTCAACGTGACTTGACTATAAGTGGTAAAGCATCTAGGAGCTGATGGTAGGAGTTGCGCTCCACCTCAGAAAAAGATATCCCCCATGTCTAGCACTAGCAAAAAGGGGATAGACTACCCTGCTCACGATTTGATATTGACAAGAGGCCACTCTGCAGAGTAGCATCTAGGAGATGACGGTAGGTGTGGCGCTCCACCTCTGATAAAAAAAGCATCTCCCTGGTCTAGCACTAGTGAAAAGGGGATAGACTTTCTCACTGTTCATCTGATACTGACAAGAAGTTACACCGCAGACTTATTATAGAAATTACATTGTAGATGATTTGAATAGAGTTTATGTAACCCTTAGCATGGAGGAGTGAAAAGAGATTTGTCAATATTTTTCTTCATTCAATGATGATTACATTTATGAATGATACAGCAACTTTTTGTTTTTTCTTACTAATAGTGATTTATTATGAGTTATTTTATTATAGAAATACATTGTAAATGATTTGAATAGCGTCTATGTAACCCTTAACAAAAGCGAGGACGAAACAGATTTTGTCAAAACTTTCTTTCATTTCAATGATTACATTTGTAAATGGGTAAAACTTGTAGACAAAGAGTTAGGAAACAACTAACAAAAAATGTAAAATGAGTGTAATGAATGTGATTTCCAACCTGTATCTTCAATACCCAAGACTGGTTCATGGGCATAAAAATATCAAGAAATATTGGAAGATTTTATTCTAGAAATACATTTGTTAGTGATTGTACAGTATATATCTTACTATAGTAATTCATAAATGTTTTATTATAGAAATGCTTGTAGATGATTGTACAGTATAATACTTACTATAGTTTCATTAGAATGATTTTATTATAGAAATGCATTGTAGATGAATTGTACAGTTGTACTTACTATAGTAATTCATTAGAATGATTTTATTATAAGAAATGCATTGTAGATGATTGTACAGTATATACTTACTATAGTAATTTCATTAGAATGGATTTTATTATAGAAATGCATTGTAGATGATTGTACAGTATATACTTACTATAGTATTTCATTAGAAATGATTTTATTATAGAAATCCATTGTAGATGATGTCAGTTAATTACTTACTATAGTATTCATTTGAATGATTTTATTATAGAATATACATTGAAGATGATTGTACAGTATATACTTACTATGTAATTCATTTGAATGATTTTATTATAGAAATACATTGAAGATGATTTGTCAGTATATACTTACTATAGAAATTCATTATGAATGATTTTATTATAGAAATGCATTGTAGATGATTGTACATATTACTTACTATAGTAATTCATTAGAATGATTTTATTATAGAAATGCATTGTAGATGATTGTGCAGTATATACTTACTATAGTAATTCATAGAATGATTTTATTATAGAAATACATTGTGATGATTGTACAGTATACTACTTACTATAGTATTCAATAGAATGATTTTATTATAGAAATACATTGAAGAGATTTGAATTAGTGTTTATGTATCCCTTAACATAAAAGGGTAGGACAAAAGGGATTTGTCAAAACATTTCCATTTATTCTAATGATTGCATCTAGAAATAACATTAAAAATATCTGTAATAAGTATTGAGAGTTACTTCCCTGTTTTTATTATTGCTCCCCTTTGTGTAATCTTTAACTTTCTGAAAGTATATAAACTCCAAAGAAACTGCAACAGTATTCTAAGTAGAATAAAGCTTTCTCAAGCCTAACCGTGTGTGTTCATGTATTATTACACTATGTTTTATTATAACATTGCATTGTAAATGAGTTATATATTTTTTTCTATTTTTTTTTAATTAGTTTTTATGTTACATTGTTTTAAACCTTGTTTTATTTAATTTATTTTTCAGAATTTTGGGCACTTCTGAGAATGAAGAAAAGAATAGTGGAATTATAGAATGACTTAAAATATTAAAAAGGTGAGTTTCCTATCTCTATACCTAAGTTGTTTTGGGGAACTTGCTTATATATATATATAATAGTCATATACATATACAATATATATATATATATATATTATATATATATATATATATATAATTTCAAACCAATTTGTTGAATACAGCAGAATCCAAATCGTTATGCATTTTTTTCTTTTTCTTTTCAATCTTCTTGGTGTTATCATCTTGAAAAAAAAATTACTAAGAATCTGCAAAAATTATTATATCTGGCGACATCTTTAGCAAAATACAAAATATAAACATGGAAAACAAACTCCTAGCCTTGACATTCAAATCTTAATACACAAATATTATTGTTAAAAAATACATCAAACATTTAAAATGTCACATAAATCAAATACACTCTCCCCTTATCTATTACCAAAATAATTAGATAATTTGAACTTGTACAGCATTATTTCTTCAATAGAACA
>JALAJA010000834.1:0-15174 GCA_023376005.1 Doryteuthis pealeii
GAAATAATAAAAGAAGAACTTTTATTGTAATAAATTGTTTACTAAATGAAAGAGCTAATTATTTTTTCTTGTTAGTTTTTGTTTCGCACATTGATTCCCCCATTACAAATTTCTTGGTAAGCTTTTTGTTTTTACATGAAAATGAATTTTACATTATTGCGAAAGATAATTCAATGACCAGAACATATATAAAAAAAAAATTAAAAGACTCTGCAGTTTTGGTAGAGGACGTTCTAACATTTTGAAACGTTAAGCTCCTATTAATAAGAAAAAACACTGTATCCTTTTTTGTTCTTTGTTTTTTCTAAATTGTTATCTTATTTTCTAAGGAATTGTAATTAAAGTTCCAGTTGTCTACTTTTTTATTTTAGGGATTTTTAAAAAATTTATAAAATGTAAAATAAATATTTCCGTTCACTTCTTGCACCAAGCGTATTTATTTAATTAAAGAAAATATTGTATTAGAAAATATAGCTAAAATAATGAGATTCCATTATAAAAATAATATTGATAATAATGTTTGGATTAAAAATCTGTCCATTTTATTATAGAGACTGTAGGGGAGACATAACTATTCTATTACTTTTGTACAGCAGCTGTGCTGTGGGAATAAGTTTCAAATCAAAAATTTTACTAACTACCAATGGCCAGATATGCTTATTTAAATTAGCATTCATTCTTTTATATTATATATTAAAGAATTTTAAGAATTTATAATTGTTTCATAATAAAAAAAATTATTACATGTATGATTTCTCCATAGAAAATTATGTTGCTTAATTTTATTTCGTGCTTAAGATGCTATAACTATGTCAACAAAGATTAAGAAAATTTTTATATAAATTATTTAAAATGCCAAAAATGTATGTTATTGGTAAAAGAAATGTTGTTTTTTTACTTTTTTTTAACACATAAACTTGGATTGAATTAAATTTTAAAAGAAAACAGTTAAAAAGATAATTTTCCATTCTTTATTTGAAGTTTTTAAAATATTTTTTTACAAATTTACGCACATATGAAAAAGTCCATAAATTGAGCCATACCTATGCGAATCGGTTAATATTTATTTAAAAGAATTTTGCATTTATTTTCCATTGAATCAGTTTGATTGAACTGATTCAGAAATTTGAAGAAAAAGAATTCACACTGCAAAATTTTATCAAAATCAGATTAATTCCTTGATTTGCGTAATTTTTTTTAATAAAAGTAATGTGGATATGAAAGCGATATTTTACCTCCATCCATGTCTTCTCAACAAAGTAATTGTAAATGTTTTGACCTCCTCTTTATAATATTTTTTTAGCGGTTTAAAGACGTTTTATCAACAAAAATAACTTTTTTTAAAATAAGACCGACTCCAGGTTTTTATCAGCAAGTAAATGTAAATATTTTCTTAAAAGTTTTTTTTTAAATATTTACTGCTACTTGTCGTCGAAAAAAGACTTGGTGGGTGGGTGTTAAAATATTGCTTTCACTATTGCATTAACCTTTTTCAGAAAAACGTTTTTCAAACAGCTAGGAGTTAAATAGTAGTACGGGTCAGTTTTTCAACAGGCACCCACTTAGTGTTTTAGGACAGGAGGCCAGGACCCATTTATGTGATAATACCCAAAATTCCAACCGAGATGTCAACCATAGAAAAATAGATCACATAGGACACCCCCCACCTCCACCCCCCGTCAATATTTTTTGTAAACAAAGCACAAGAACTTTAGAGCATTTTATTCTTTCTGTTTTAAACAAAAAAAAAAAAAGAAGGTATTTCATTCAAAAGTTAGTAATTTTTCTGCTACATAGTGTATATAATGTTTTTTTTGTTATTAATTCTAAGAAAACTGTTATATTTCTTCAAATCTTAAATAACATAGGTGTTTTAGTCTGTTACATTACTTCACAAAAAGCGGCCCATTTGGACAAATTTTTGGGCAAAATTTGGTTTAAAATGTATTACCAATGAATTACATGTGTAATATTAATTTTCCCTTTTTTTACTGAATGCTTTATATGTTCTACTTTTCGACTTAAATAAAAATTTGATCTTAAATAATCAATTTAATTCATAATTGTTTTTAAAATTGAAATAGTTGAAAAAAATTTATAGCTACTAGGATCTGCCCAAAAACCTTGGCTCATCTTCATTTTAAACAAATAAATTGATTATTCAGGTTCAAATTTTTTGTCTAAGTTGAAAAGTTATATGAACATCAGTAAAACAAAGCCCAAAATAATATTACATATTTAATTTATTTTTAATACAATTTAAACATTAAATTAGGCTCAAATTTACAGAAAATAATGACTAACATCGCTAAAAAACATGTTATTTGAATTTTTGGGTATTATCACAAAATGGCCTCCTGCCCTAAAAAAACGCTAAGTGGTTGTCTTGTTTAAAAACACCCGCTACTACTATTTAACTCCCTAGCTGTTGCAAGGCGTTTTTTTCCCGGAAAAGTTAATGGTGATATGAAAGCAATATTTTAACCCCACCATCAAGTCTTTTTTCGACAATAGTAAATTTTTTCGAAAATTGTCATACATAAGATATCTTTTTATTTTAAAAAATAGAGTTTTCTCCCTTTTTTCTATCTCAAACCAAATTTGGCAGTATTTTTTATAAAAATAACATGTAGAACATTTTTACATTAAAAATTAAACATTTCATAAAGGTTTCATTATTTTTCATAAATGCTAGGTATCATATTTTCACAATACAAAGTCATTTTTCATAATATAAAGTTTCATATCTTCATAGTAAAAAGTTCATTTTTTAAAAATTATTTATTGTCATATGAGTCATCATTTTATTTATCTCTCCTCTCCTACCTCTTTCCTTAACCTTTTTCTTTTTTTTAATTTTAATTCTTGAAAAAATAAAAAATAATCAGTTTAAAGTTTTAAAGTTCCCAAAGTCCCATTAGTAGAGCCCTGAATTTTTTCGTTTTTGAGGTTTTATTCACTGGCTTGGTGAATATATCCGCAATATTGTCCTTCACTGGTTTAAAGTTTCATTTTGAAAATTCGTCTCTTATTTTTCATAAGTGTTCTATTAGATATTTCCTCCTGAATGGCTTCGGTTTTTTTTATTTAAGTTTTATGGTTTTTTTAGGGGTTTTGTATTTTTTTATTTTTTGTTTTTGTGTTTGGTGTTACTTATTTTCTTTTGTGTTTGGTTTTTTTTTTTGGGGGGGTGGTTTTGTGGTTTTTTGGTGGTGTGATTAGTTTTTGGGGGTTTGGGTTTTTTATTTTTGTTTTTTTTGTTGGTTATTTTGGGGGTTTTTTCTGTGTGTTTTTTTTTGTTGTTTTTGTGGTTTGTTTTGGGGTTAGGTTTTTTTTTTTTTTTTGTTTTTGGGTTTTGTGTTTTTTTACTTTTTAATTTTGGTGGTTATTGTTTGTTATTTTCTTTTTTTTGTTTTTTATTACATCTTTTTTTTTAGTTTTTCTTTCTTTTAATTTTTTTTTTTTATGTTGTTTTTATTTTCCTCTTTTAATTGTTTTTTAGGTTTTATTTTTGGTTTGTGTTATCTTTTCGGGGTTTTTTATGGTGGGGGTTGTTATTTTTGTTGTTGTGTTTTGTTTGTAATTTGGTTTTTGGTTCGGTTATTGTATTTATAGGGGTTATGTTATAGGTTTGGTTTGTATTCAGGTTTATTTTATGTTTTTTTTTTGTTTTTTTGTTTTTGTTATTTTTTTTGGTTGTTTTTTTTATGTTTGTTTATTAGTTTGTGTTTTTTATTTTTTATTTATTAAGTAGGTTTTATTTTGAGGTGTTTATTTTTTTGTTTAATTTTTTTTTTATATTTTTTAGTTTTTTTTTCTTGGTTTTGTGTTTATTTTGTTTTATTTTTTTTGTTTTTTGTTTTGGGTTTTTGGTTTTGTGGTGTGTGTTTATTGTTTAGTTTTGTATTTTTTTTGTTGGTGTAGTTTTTTGTTTTTCTTTTTTTTATTTTGTTTGTTTTTAGTTGTTTTATATTTGTAATGTATTTGTTGTTTTAGTTTTTTTTTTTATTTAATTTTTTTTTGTTGTTATTTTTTTTTTAGTTTGTTTATTGGGTTGTTTTGTTTTTTATTACTTTGTTAGTTTTTTTTTAGGGTTTTTTTTTGGTTTATTGTTTGGGTTAGTGGGTTTTTTATTTGGTTATTTTTTTTGTTGTTTGGGTTTTTTTGTTTTTTGTTTATTTTGGGGTTGGGGTTTATGTTTTTTATATGTGTGTCTTTTTTTGGGTTTTGTTTTTAATATATTATATTTGTGTTTTGTGGTTTTAGTAGTTGTAATGTTAATTTTTTTGTGGGGTTTTATGGTGGGGTTTTGGGTATTTTTTTTGGTTTTTTTATGTTTTTTTGTGTTTTTGGGGTTTTTAGTTTTTTTTTTGTCTCCTGTACTAGGTGGCTCGTCTTATATGGGGTTTTTTTATTTTATTTTTTGTTTTTTATTTATGCGTTAATTTTTTGTGGGTTTTTTTGTTTGGGTTTTTTTTTTGTTTATTTATTGTCTGGTTGTTTGTGTGCGTTTTTTTTTGTTTAGGTGTTTGTTTGTATTTGGGTATTAGTTGTTAGTGTTTGGGGTTTTTTTTTTTTAATAGACATATATTCAGATTCACATGTTGACAATTGCCACCGGGTCTTTTTGTTCTGCATGTCTTTCACGAAATTAGTGGTTATAAAACCATTATCCAGTAATACTTTTTTCTATCTATGTAAGTTTTCCCAAATCTGCACACAAAAGCCTTTAATGTTAAAAAGTATTCCTTGAGGTTTAAATATTTAATTTTTGATCTATTGTGCCTTTTATATACTTAAACATGTTTAGATAATATCATATGTTCCTTGTAGGTTTATACATGTATTGTGATAATTTTCATTACTATTAAAAACATAAGTCTGGTCTCATAGTAGTCATTACGTTATATTAGGCTTCCTACAATCTTCTCTATATTGCTTTCTCGTCAGCTGAATTCTTTGCATTATTACACATTTATTAATATTTTATATCACTAGGAGTATATTTTGACTTTAAAAAATTCACTCATTCCAAATCTTTCTATTAATTTTTGGATATATCGTTTTGATGCATATATATTAAATAATTTCATATGTAAATTCTATACCTAAAAATATTTCAATTCTAACCTCGGTCTTGCATTTAAAATTTTTGTTTTAGTATTTTTAGTATTTTTCATATTTTTCATCGCAATTTGTTGCTATTTCAAAATATCATCTACCCATACTTTATAATTTATTATTGTCATTAGATTTTGTATATACACAAGCATCAGATTTATGAATTGACAGAAATTATTGTTTCAATTAAAATGTGTGTAATAGATTATTCAATGTTCGACCACTTTGCTTCAGGCCATATAGCAGATTTCCTTTATTTATAAACTAATTCTTCACCATCTAACAAAACCTTTTTGGTTGCTCTATGTATAATTCCAATTAATTGGTTTCTTGTGTTTAGGTAGGCTGATTTAACGTCTCATTTGATTGTATGATTAAATTATAATGCTTGCTACTATCTGTATCAGCATTCTTATCTGAGACTATTTTTGCAGTAGGCGAAGATGTTTCCTCATCGTCAACGCACTGTTTCTGTGAATAACCTTTCGCTAACAATCTAGCTTTTGTATATTACTTCTTGATTCAGTTCTTTAATTAGTATTGGACCGCTCACACTATGCCAGCTATCGACTGTATTTGGCGCTAATCCATTACTCTCGATATTTCATTTCTTTAAAATATTCATTTCTTCTTCTCTCGGCTCACTCACTCCACTTATTTGAGTTGTTCAGACTCATTTGCTTCTTCATAAGTTTGATACAGGATTTAATGTGATAGCAGTAAATCTACTGTATTTAACATATCATCTGCTTCATCATTCTATATAATAATCATTAAATTTTGCGCATCTCGTTCTAATTTTTCCACTTGATTGATACTAGGGTTCCCACTCATTTTAGAAAATCATTTCCAGGGATGTTTCCCAGGACACTTTCCAGGACATTTTTAAGATGTTCCAGCGACAACCCTTTATTCACGGCCCTCTTTCATAATTTAATTGATATTATCTAATGTCAACACATTTAGACCCTTTTATTGTTTACCTTTCATGATACCAGGTGTTAATTAATTAATCTTGGGTTTATTATAGATTATGCCTACGTCTATCAATAATCGAACCAGTGTCCACAAAGTCTATATGCACTTTAAAGTTATAAATTATTTAGCCACTCTGACTTTATGGACTCGCTCTGTACAGTACTATTGTCTGGCCTCCTGTTTTTTGCTTAGCCTGATCAACATTACTGTGTGTTTTTTCATTAGCTCAATTTTACACCCCACCCAATTATTTTAGATATAATATTTTTTTGTTTATCTTTTCACTGAATTAGCTAAAATTTTCACTCAACTCAAATTTCACATATTGACCGTTGCTATGTTTCTGGTTTTTTTATTGGCAAACTATTGTAGATATCTTAACAATGACCACCCTCATTTTTTTTATCTGTATTATATCTTATATTACTATGTACATAAAAGCCAATGTTCTATTTAGAGTGTAAGAGAGATAATGCATATCCCAAGAGGCGATAACTCATTTATTTGTCTCTTGCTGCTGAGTACACACCTATGGTGGACAAACATTGAAATTTTTTTATTTCATCCGCGGTATTTCGAAGTAAAACATAAATATTGGATTTTTTCTTTCCAATATCTTTTAAAATATTTTTTTCCTGGAAGTGTAGCAAAAAAACTTTTCTCTGTTGCCGATTGACATATTTATTCAAAACTGGGAGAGAATTCGGCCCGTTTTGTCATCCATAGTTGAAATTGACGATTTAAAAAAATGTGTTTTTTTTAAATCTCAGAAAATACAACATATCATTGCATATTTTTTAACTTGAATTTTTTCAAAGATAAAATTCATGGCTATCTTTTGTTCATTTTCAAGTTAGCCACGAATATTGACAGACATGTAAAATTGACCTTTGAAATTTTTTAAGGTAGTAAAAACTCAATTTAACTTTAGATAAA
Organism: Doryteuthis pealeii; assembly: GCA_023376005.1. NCBI lineage: Eukaryota > Metazoa > Mollusca > Cephalopoda > Myopsida > Loliginidae > Doryteuthis > Doryteuthis pealeii. Next base: position 7,036 of record JALAJA010000834.1, read on the forward strand.
ATAATTTTTTTTGCATCAATTTGTAGAAAAAAAATTTTTTAAACTACTAAAAAAAAGAAGAAAAAAAAAAACATGCTATTTGAGTTTTAAGAAATAACTTAAATTTTAAAATCACTTTTTATATAATATTGAATTAATTTGTTTTATTTTCTATATATTCTTCAGATATGATCTTTCAAGAAATGCTTAAAAAATTAGGGTTTTTTTCTTCAAATGGTAAAACGCCCCTCCCCCACTCTCCACATTCTGAATCAATTGCAAAAAAAATTTCCAGGTTCTTTCAATAAAATAAGTTTAAATTGTATATATATAGTCATTGGAAAATAATTGGGTGAAAATTTCATTAAAATTGGACAATTCCCTGATTTTTTGCAATTTTTAAAATTAAGAAATTAAAAAAAAATTATCTCCCATGAACATCCCTATATATTAAAGTTATATTTTCAACTTGAAATGATAGATAGGGAAGACATGGAAAACAAGACACTCTTAAAGAAGCAGCTCATATGTTGGGCTGTAGTGACCTATTGAGGTAGACCAAATACAGAGATGAATACAATATGGGAACTAATCATTAAAAAGGCTAAATCAAATTGTTTTTTTTTAAGTAGATTATTTTAAAAATAAAAATATTGAAAAAGACTGAAGGATTTACCATCAAATGGTGGGGTTGGTGTGTGAATTGTGTTTTGTAGAAATCAATTGAAATTTGTACAAATTCATTAAAAAAAAAAAAAAATGGGGGGGTTGCTATTTACATCATAAAAAGGACAGTTTATGAAATTTGACATTTGATGAAAACAAAAACACCAAAAAAAACGAAACTTTTGTTGAAGCGACATTATGCTTGAAGCCTTACTTAATTTACTTTTGATCACTTCAAAAAATGTTTTAATAAAAACTTTTTTAAATGAACATTAATTTTTATGTAATTCTTAAATATTAGTGTTACGTTACTGCATATTTTGGGGGGTTTGTTTGTTTAATTTGATCATTTTCAATCAAAATTTGCGTGCGCGCTATTCTATACATTCAAGTACAAACATTCTTTTGATTTTCAGTAACTATTTTACACAAGTGCTATTTAAAAAAGAAAAAAAAAGGATTTTAGCTCACTTCTTCAAAATAAAAATAATGCATTTTTGGCGAAATTCTTCTAAATAATGGTATTTGTAAAGAAAAATTAAAATTATGTCAATTCAGTTGTGGAGATATTTTATTTTTCGACATTTCTGTGAAAATTATTTGACTGACTTACAGACAAAATATTCCTTTAAGTCTTGCTAAAATATTAAATCATTTTATTCAATTAAACCATACTGAACATGATTATCAAGAAAATGTTAAAGTTACATATTCTGAATTTTTACGAAATTTTATGTCTTGTAAAAACGGAATTTTTTTTTAAACCTTCAACTCTTTAAACAATCTTTAAAGTAGTCTGACTGAATAATTCTTGTCTTTGTCAGTGTCACGTAAAAAAGTAAAATCAAAATTAGCTACATGATGAAAACCAGACTTCATTGGATGAAATCAAGTACCCACTCAGTCAGAAGCATTTTTAATCTTTAATGAATATCATGAATAATTTGGGAAATCTTGCGTAGATTCGGTGGAGCGTTAAAAACAAAAAACACTGTCCTTGTTATTTTACTAGTTATATTGTTTACTGTAATAATAACATTAATTTTTGTCTCGGATAATTCAAATTTTTCCAGGATTTTTGACAAACCCCCCCCCCCCCCCGTTTTTCTAGTACTGAAAATGAAAATTTTATTTCCAGGTTTTCCAGGACGCGTGGGAACCCTGCATACCATCTCTTATTTTACTCATAGTATCTTCCTTAGGTTCATGCACATTAAGCGAATTTGGATGTTCTTCACAAAATTTATCAATGAAATTTACTGTTCTGATTTTATTGCATCATTTTCTGGGAAATATACTAAATAGGCGGGACTATATTTATCATATCCTATAAAAATTCCCTTCTCACTTCTATCATTTAATTCTTAGGATTTTGTACATACACATAGCAAATACTTTCAAAATAAATGCATTTTCGAAATGTTTGGTTTAATAACAAGTAAAAATTTCATACGGTGTAGTTTTCAATACGATTATTGTAACATCTGTTAAGACATAACTGCATATAACCACATATATTTTGGTAAGTCTGCTTGTTTTAATATACTTCTTGCCATTTAAAAAATTGTGCCCCATGCCCTTTCGATTATACCGTTTTGGGTGGTGAATAAGGTGATGTTTTCTGATGATAATTTATTTAATTAACAATAATTCAAAAGCATTTGAAGTGAACTCAGTTCCTTGGTCACTACTTACAGATTTAATCTTGCCATAAATTTTTCAAAAGCTTTTAGAGAGTCATTTTCATTTTTCAACATATAAGTCATTATTAGACCAGAATAGTCCGATTTGTGACTCCAGTTGAATTGCACTATCTCAACTGTTGACAGGGTGCTTTTTAGTAAAAAATTTACATCCGTCAGACAAGTAAATTTGATTTTTTTTTCAAAATCCAAACTTTTGAAGCAAATCCCTGACGGTATAGCAATCTTTACATTTCACACAATATATATGAAAATAATTCTGAACCTCTCTAATATTACGGACATAGTGCTTTTTTTTTTTGCTTCTCATACGCATTTTAAACAAATAGCCTTCAACTTTGCCCTCTTATATTTCACTTCCACAGAAAGAAAAAAAACCCAAAAAGTTTGTACTTCCAGGTGTCTTCTAATTGAGGCAAAATTTCAAGAATATTGATAAAGATTTAGCCACTTTTGATTTTTGAAGCTGAGTGTGTAAAATTTATCCTAAAAATTTTATGTTTTCAGCTGTTCGACCGAAAATACGGTTTTTAACTCAATTGATGAAAACCGATAAAAATTACATATTTAGAAAGATTATTCTATTTTCTTTCCAACCATATAAATATTTTTAAGATTGGTTCAGAAATACTCGAGAGAAATTGCAAATTTAACTGATTATGGTCACAAATTTGAAAATGTCAGCATTTATCAGCTAAATGCTTGTAATGCTACTATCAGGTCGCCTATTATGTGTGTTACGCAGGCACTCGTTAGGGATAACCAGTGCACCTCCGCAACATGAAATAACAAAAAAAATGCAAAAGGTCCCAGATGTAAAAATAAATAGTACAAAAGGGATGGGATTCAAAACTTTTCTCTCTGCTCCCGTAAAAGGTAGGAGACTGATGAATGGCAATAATGCTGAATGACGAAGAACAAACAGGATTTCTTATAAAACATACAAACATTATTAACATTTGAATACAAATTATTATAAAAAAAAAAAAGGTAAATACATATATACAAATATACATGTAATCAGAGGGTAAATGGTGAATATATGATTTGTGGTGTCAAATGAGTGGGTGAGCAATTGAACATATCAACCATATCAACAATTACATAAAATATATGACAGACAATAGGGATTTACAGAATACAAAATATTATGTTTTTGTTAACTCACTGTGACGTTGAACCCGAAAGAATGTCCTTTATTAAATTGTTTCATTTCCTTTTGCTTTTTTTTTATCAACGGTGATTCGTTCCTTCAATCCAAATGAATCAATTTTAATTCAAGGTAAAATGTCTTTAATTCTCCTGTCCTCCTGTCTTTCGATCCAAATATCAAATTTTTGCAGAGCGGTCATATTCTGGTGTTGTCTATCGGGCGGTCCCTTCAACTGTGTGTTGTTTGCGCATTTTTCGCATGAAAAAATCCTTCTCAGTTGTCGTCATAAGCAAATCCTGGGGTAAAGTGTACTCTTAGGGCTATGGGGTCACAGCTGAAATCTACATGCATATTTTCCCTGTCACCTGAGGTGTGGAGGAAAGTACAACTGTCTTTCTAGATACATAGGCAGTAGGGGTCAGGTTAACATTCTTTCGTAAAATACAAAACCAACTGAATCTTACTTCCTTTGCTCGCCTACGCATCTTTGGGTTTTTTTTTAAATTCTTTCTTTCAAATAGAGTTTTCTTCTAATTCTAACATGTATACTGGTTGATGTACCAGTGATATGTCACACGTGATTGACATTTTGTCGTCTGTGTACAAATTTCACAATTAAATTTATTTTTATCGGTAATCTGCATATCATGTACATTATTTTCCAATTTTAAAATATCGTTAATGTTACAATGCCAATCTCTAAGGAATGTTTAACTTTTTTTACTGTATTAATATTATTTAAGTAATATAACTTTCCATTTTTATGAATTTCAAATTTTGTTCCCTTCACATGGAGTATAGCTGAGTTTGGTTTGAATTCTATGTTCGCGCCATTTTCGGTTGCTGCTTGGATGGAGAATATATTCTTATCGAAAGAAGGAATGTATAATATGTTTTTTTAGGATGTTATTATGTACTCTTCCACTAGTATCTATCATTTAAACATACGCATCCACTTTTTTTAATGCTAAATCCATTATATCTACTACCATCAGCAAGTTCAACTATATGTCTAGAGGAATAAAGTTTTTATCAAAGCTTATAAAGTTTGATTTATCATTCAATATATGTGTCGTAGCACCACAATCTACTAATAAATTATTATAGGAACAATCATAATTATCATTGACAGAAAAAATGTATGAGTGCTTATCTGATAGATGTTTTATCGAGTCCTTCTCGATGTTATCACTTGTTCTCCTCCTGCAAAATTTTGTATCATGGGTTTTATTTTTGCAATTTTTGCATCAACAATTATTTTTCTACAGTTCTCAGACTTATGCCCTTGGATTCCACATGAAAAACAGGTTCCGCTGAATTTTTTTTTTTTGAAATGTCGCTGGAGTATCTTTTTTTGTTATTACAGTGTTGAATGTTTTGTATTCATTTGGTAGACTTTCAAAATGATGGATATGAGCAGCCCATTACTTATAATTTCTTCTGTGTTTTTTTAAAATGTTGCTGCATTCTCAGCTCTTATTACATAGTCTGTTATGTTTTCTTCCTGGTCTTTTTTTTAGTGATGTCAATTCCATATATAGTGCAATAATCTTTGGTTTTCATGTGGCAAATAATGGTCCCTCAAATTTTTAATGCCTTTCTTCCATCATTGTTAGCATCTCGGATGATTAATGATAATGATCGATCATCGAGGTACTGGACCAAATCTCCGAATGCTTCAGCGTTCTTATTCTGGTTTATATCCTCATCTACCCCTGCAGTGATGACATTGCACAACTTCTGGTGTCCTCATATATCAAGGAATTTTATCTCCCATAATTCATACTTTCTTTCATCTTCATTAAATGCTAATCTATTGCCTTGTATTTCTATTTGTCCACTGGATCCCATGTCCACTGGGACCGTAAACCTGGGCACATAACCTGTTGAGCTTGCTTGGCGGGAAGCATTCATGTTATTTAATGGAAAGATGAGATAAGAACACAAGTAAAAGATAATACGTCTTACTTATACAGATTTATTGAAGTGCCAAAAATTTTGCGTCTAAAAACGTCACATGGTATACATGGCGCGCATTAATACAATACAAATAGTTCTAGAAAGTGACTCTCAGGGCCGAATCACAATGGACTATTTTCTAGATGAATTCCAACACTCCTGATGATTTTTTTAAAAAATTTTCAGCTTACGGAAATAATGAAAATTATGAACAAAAACAATGTTCACATTTTCGCACTGTAAAATCAATTGATATTTTAACGTAGCCAAACAAGTTATGACTACTGGCTTTTTTAAAAATTCTATCAGATTTTAATAAATTTTTAGTGTTTATTTATCAATGAATGATCTTTATAATGCATTATTTATTTCATTTCAAAACTTTCTCATTTTTTTCAATTTTCTAATTTTGACCCACCCTTATGTTGGGGCATAACATTTTTTTCGAGTTGGTCTTTTCCGTTTTTTAATTACAGTAAATAAAGAGATAAAAGACCAAACTTACGAAATAGAAACAAAAAAAATTTTACAGTGCTTTTCTATGAGAAAATAAGTACCGAAAAATCAAAAAATAAAATGTAAAAAAATAATAAATAATTAATTTTTTGGTTATTTCTTTTTTACTTATTTCGATAATTATTCAATTTAGGTACTGGCAAACTGAGCCTAAAAGGCGTTTTTTGACAAAATGACTTTAGCCTCCTACAGAAAATAATTTACCAAAATCAGGGAAATATCGGATTTTAATGAAATTTTCAGTGTTTATTTATCAATGAATGATATTTATAATGCATTATCTATTTTATTTCAAAACTTTCTCATTTTTTTCAGGTCACTTATTTTTGACCACCCTTATGTTGGGGGCATAACTTTTTTTCGAGTTGGTCTTTCCGTTTTCTAATTACAGTAAATAAAGAGATAAAAGACCAAACTTATGAATAGAAACAAAACAAAAAAATTTTACGGTGGCTTTTCTATAAGAAAATAAGTACCGAAAATCGAAAAATAAAATGTAAAAAATAATAAATAATTAATTTTTGGGAGATTTCTTTTTTACTCATTTTGATAATTATTTAATTGGCTATTATCTTATAAAAGAAAAAATTATACATTGATATTGTTACACCCGCACACTCGTTGGGATCGACCAGCACACGAAGCGCAACAAGCAATAGTAAAAAAAAAAAGTAAAAAATATACGAGTAGGTCCCAGTTATAAAATAGTTGATATTAAATAAAAGGGAAATGGGATTTCAAACACTCCCCTCTTTCCCTCTGCTCGCAATAGGTGAGTGAGAACCGGATGAATGAAAAAGCACAATAACGAACAACAGCTGAATTGAGGACAACACTGAACGCCTTGATTAACAATATCAAAATTTATTTACATTGGAAAAACCAACGGGGGTGGGTAGATACAAATGTAAGGTCAGCCGGACAAATATGCAACCTACAATTACAATCATCAGAAAAAGGAAAAAAAGAAATAAATATATCATGCGATATATATAATAACACCACGACAGGTTCATATAATACAAAGTACGATCAAAAAAAGGTTCATGCAAATACAGGAATATGGCAACAATATTTCACTTCACTTTAACTCATGATTCGTCGCATTGGGTTTCAAAGAAATTGAAAGTTCTCTCCTTTTCACAAACGAGTAAAAAAAACCTGCTAAAGTTTTCTCTCTCAAAGTTTATAAAGTCATCAGATCAATCTAGAAGGAAAGTTTCCAATCAGAACAATCATAGTTCGGTTCTTTTCTTTTCTTTTCCTTTTCTTTTATCCTCTTAATACTGGCAATTCTTTTCAAATAATCTTCTTCATAGTAATATCCTGCCAAAATGATCAGTCAAATTCGGAGCATAAGAAATGTACTTCTGTTCATGTGCGGAGTTGGTGAATTGTGAATTTTCTCTCGGATTCGCGCGGCTTTTTCATGGTTGCTATGATGATGGGGTCATTGGGTCGCTCGCACTATTCGTGAGGCCATCTCAAGAAGAAGTAAAGGGGTGGGTCCGGCAACCCGCCCGTCTCTTAGCCTTATGCATGATAGTACTAAGAATGCAAGGGGTTAAATAAACTTTTAGGTTTCTGGTTTGCCTACCGCCCACGCACCCATGAACTTACTGGCAAACTGAGTTGACTGTCGATTTCAGCGATATGTATACTAGTGGACATTATGAATATAATGTCACAATATTTTTTCTGCTTAAAAGGGGGGGGGTACATTTTTTTGCAATCGTGAATGTTACATAAAAATTGTAAACAAGCGCATAAAACCATTGAAAAATAGACAGAATGGTGGATCGCGTCAAAATTGACCAAAACAAATAGTTTTAAATCTATTAAAAATAAACTGTATATGTAATAATATTTTTCTTTTTTTAATGATGGTTGCTACTTATCGATTTAGACAAAGTTTGACCTTAAATAATAGATTTAATTATTTTTTAATTCGCTTTTAAAATTCGTAGCAGACGACAAAAATGCCAGTCCCTAATTTAATTGGCTATTATTTTATAAAAGAAAAATTATACATCGATATTTTTTCTGCTTAAAAAGGGGGGTGGGGTACATTTTCAATCGAATTTTTCTTCAAAAAGTATACTTAATAATAAAATAAGGTTTTGCATTAAATAGATATTTATTTCTATAGGTGCCACCAATTTG
>JALAJA010000836.1:0-29908 GCA_023376005.1 Doryteuthis pealeii
TGCTTAATATTTTCTCTGATCAATCTGCATTCTGCAACTTTACAATGTATGGTGGATGGTATTACTGCATAAGCAAAGGAGGTTTTGGTGGTTGAATTCAGAGTGCTAGGGAGTTCATTCGATCATGGTCTAAGAACAGGGGAAAATTGTAGACGCAGTTGGTGGTTAGCGCATTAGACTGGATCTACAAATGATTCTGATAAATTGTTTAAGCAGGAAAAAATGGATTCTTACTGATAACTCATCTAAAAGGGGAACTTAGAGTAGATATATCCAGAATATTTATTGATTTTAATATATATATATATAATTATATTATAAAATAAATAAATGAGAGAGAGAGAGGAGAGAGATGAGAGAGAGAGAGAGAGAGAGAGAGAGAGAGAAGCAGATAGGTACGCGTCCCGGCGTCCCTGATGGGCACCAAAAATCTAAAAGGACGCCAAATAAAATCATAACCAATTGGTAACAATTGCAGCCTTAACATGTATTGTACACTATAGATATATAAATAAAATATATATAGTCATCCACAGACCACCACGTGTTTCCGAAATTCGTCATCATTCTCCAGTGTGGTAGACCTGGGCTGACTTTTCATCAGTCCGGTTCCCTTACACGGCCCTCGGCGCAATAAGGAGCGGAAGTTTTAATTGATAAATACAATACATTGGTGTATATTTTTACGAAATCACGAAAGAGCTCAACATCTGTAAACAACAGAGCCAACTTGCTTTTTTATGGGCTAAGCGGTGGATAAGTCACTCCACTCCTGAATATATATATATATACATGATATGCCAGAATAACTCTTGAAAAAGAAACACTTTATCAGTCTAAAGATTGTTTTGGCCGCTTAATATTATCATTGAACTTACTAAAATGTTAATTTGTGGGAAAATTAAAAGATCTTTGGCAAGGAATACACATCCATTTGCCATAGTGTAAGAACAAGATGCTGTAGTAAACGTTTTCCGAGAAAGGTGAAAAAGAAAAGTAGAAAAAAGGGGAGGGGGAAAAAAAGGAGTTAAATAGACATCATAAATTGGTAAAATGTTCTTGTAAGACATCATGATGAATAAGCCAGACAATCAATAGGTCATTAGCTGCAAAAAAGGCAATCCTTAATAATAATAAAAAAATTAAAAGTTTTTTTTTAAATAACACAGAGAAAAGAATATTGAGAATTAAAACCAAACACATTGAACTTGTAATAGAAAATGTTCTAAAAAACACCTTGATTTGGAAGCTAAGACCTTTTTATTTTTTTTTTGAATAATTTTTTTTTATTTTTTTTTTGTTGCTGCTTAGCACTTTATAAGTATTGAGAATGACAGAAGAATGAAACCTATAAAAAGAAATAAAGTTCCACTGCAGAAAGCATATTTGCCGCAAGTTATAGTAGGGTTTGTCATATGTTTAGTTAAGTGGATAAGCTGTGAGGTTTACAGATGAATTCTGAGTGGATAAGGCTTGTTAATCATAAGTCAGATATCAAGAAAATGTGATTTTTCCATAAGAATTGCCCACTACCAGTAGTAAACATTGTCATATGCTTAGGAAAAAAGAAAAAAAAGAAAAAGACTAATAACAAAAGTTTAAAATAAGATGAGTGCTACTGGTAAATTTAAAAAAAAAGAATTTCTATTGGTATTCCTTTATGAAGAAATAACAATGCTGTAAACATTTGCATTAGAACCAATCGACTAAATACAATATAAGTAATATAATTAATGGGAATAAATACGACAGTATGATGAAAAGAATAGAAAAACAATTATTAAATAGTATTATTTGGACTATTGTCCTCATCTTCATTGTTATCTGTACAACGTTTCGGCCGATGTGCCCTCTGACCTCTTCAGGTATTTCTTGTCAGACTCGGAACCTTCTTGTCATAATCGGAAGCCATCACGGAACTTTGAACCTAACCCTTTATTCAGTCCACAGGGGTATCCTGTTCTCATTCCGCTAATCATAGCTGCTTTAAGTTAAGCTGTGTTAATCATTATTCTATGTTACTGCTGCCCTCACCAGGATTGAACCTGCAGTCTAGAGATAACTGTCACTTAGAACTGTCTTAACCTAACTCCTTTATCTACTAGGCTATGTGTCCATTGAATATTAAATATTATGCTAACAGATATCTGTTTCAACCTACTAGGTATAAAGTATAATTTAATTGAAATCATTTTAAAATTAAAATGAAGACAATTGTAAAAGACACTTTATAAAACCTGTCTTCATCAGAGCACATATATTGTTGAATGAAAAAAGGAAAATTTAACCATTTGGCACAAGAGGTTTAAATACAATATGTACTATTGTTTGGTTTGGTTTGGTCATTCTTAATGGATACTCAATTTTTTTATATAAACACATTTTACTATCTAACCCATAGATAGGACCCTAACAGGTACTACCACTTTGGGTCAGAGTGGACCAGGGAACAATGGTGATGAAGCGGTGCTCCACATTCCCCAAACCTCCAAAACTGGAACCTAACCATCAGATAGAGTTTAATGCTATTTCCAGGATATGTAGACCCTCAGCCACCGCCTTCTAGCACACATATGATAAAAAGGGTTGGAGCTTGCCATAAGGGCAATAGGGTTGGGGCAATCATATAGGTGCTAGGGCTTGACGTGACCAGCCGAGTAATCAGAGGGGGCTTCTCCGACCGCCTGTCTAGCCTAAGTAAGGACCAAAGTGGAGTATCGAAAGTCATGGACTGCTCAACCACCTGGGTTCTATCCTTAAGCATCATGGGTCGCCACCTACGGCCAACAGGTGGCCCCATTGGAGGAGTCTTACCCCTCTGCAGAGGTGCAGTCAGTGCATTCTAATGCCCCAGCCAACATGGCGGTGTAGTATTGTTCATTACCAAAGCTAGTTATTCAGATTGGCTTGTTAACCACAACTCTACATCAATTATTACAGTTTATATTTGCTTAAAAGTTGATAACACATAATAAATTAGCATTAGTTTATTTCATGTTCACGGTTATCTTATTCAAAATAAGTGGCTTAATGTTCATTGTGGAGGTGCGTGGTGTAATAGTTCTCATTGTAGGAAATGGACACAGCAAGACGAGTTCAAATCCTGGATGAGGCTGTTTGAATTTCACATAATATATTCATTAATATCCTTGGGAAAGGTATGGATCCAACTAGAGCAGACTGGGCTCTTTAACCTTGGTTAGACAACACGTCTAGAAGGAAAACTCTGAATTTAAACCTGTTAAACTCTGTTTAAGAAATTGACCTTGTGTCACATCCTACTCATGTGGAGGGGTTGGTAAATATGTAATATTCATTGTTAAAAGTGATTATTTTTGGAAGGATAGTTAAAGTGTTCCCATCTGTTACACAAGAGATTTGATTTCCTGTAGACGAAGTCCAATCCATTTTAGACCTTTATTTTCTATGCATACACTTAGAAAATAAAATACAAGAAACTCTATGGCACTTAAAAAAAAAATATTTGTGCACATGATATCTCCAAACCAAACCAAACCAATAGATTAAAAAATCACATTGTATAAGTCATAGATTTTGAAACTTCTATGCTAAGACAGTAAGGGCACCTCTCATGGTGTAATGGTTAGCAAGCTGGATTTGCAGACCATTGTTAGTGAGTTTGATTCTCACTGGGTTGCCCCATACTTCCAGCCTTGTATCACATCTAAGCTAAGCTTAGTAAATAACTATGCTAAGAGAGTAATCATAGTGGATTCAAGTTAAACTGAAGGTGACTGCACCAACTGAACCTGCTTCAGACATAATCACCTTGAATTATTTAAAATATGGACTATTTTCTTAGTCTTTGAGTTTCTGAAGCAAATATTGTAGCTTTTCTGGTAATAAGTTGGGTTAGGTAAGTTAGTTGGTTTTGTACCATGTCAACCCTTGTTGGGTTATTTAAAGCTTAAGTCTTTTTGTAAGCAATATTATAGTTTCAAGTAACCATACCTATTTAATAATAATTTATTTGCATAGTTACATGGCTTCAAGTACTTATATCTTATACAAGATGGAACCCTAACGTGTACTACCACTTGGATCAGAGTGGAACTGGAAATAATAACAATGAAGAGGTGACTCTACACTCCATAAAGTTCCAGAACTCAAGCCTCAGCATCAGAAGCGGTTTAGCATCATGCTCAGGACACACTGGTGAAGAGATTGGTTATTCAACTGGTTATAATAGTAGTATAAACATAGTTGGCTCAAGTTAGGAGCAGATACCCAAGCCTTAGGTTTTTCATGATTTATAGATAATTTCTATATTGCAATACCTCAAAATAAGAATTTTTGAATTCTCTATAATTTAAAAAAAAGCTATCATAAAAGGCTTTTTTGAATATCATATTGTTGACTTAAAAATGACAAAATTTTAATTTTACACATTCAAATTCAAGAAAAATAACCAACATGTTATTTAATTTGCTTTGAAAAATAAATGCTAATCAGAATCTTTCCTTGAAAAATGATTAACTAAAAGCAATGGAACTTTAAATAAAAAATAAAATAGCTAATCAAGAGATGAACAATGATTTAGAAACAAAAAAAGAAAAAAAAAAGAAATAAATTTTGGACTGTTGAAAATAAACATGATTTTAAAAGGAATTAAATAGCAATAATTTCCTACAAAATTTAATTTCCACAAGTACACAACATATAATGGACCATATTAATTAAATACAGTGACTTTGAGTGTTTTGTATGTTCAAATTACAGAACATCTTCAAAAGCAACATTTTTCAAGAGTTTAATTGTCCATCAAAATGTTTCCTCCCAATCGTTTTTCTGCCTATGGCTTAATTTTATCTATTTATAAATAGCGGAAATCTAAAAAAAAAAAAAAAAAAAAAAATTAAATGAATAAAACTTTACTTCTCTGTCTCTCATCTAAATACTGGTAAATACTTACGGTATAAAAATTAGTAACAATTGTCAATTAATTTTTGAATAGATTAATAATTCACTATCTCAATAAAATAAAAAACAAAACAAAAAACAAATTTTGTATTTGGTTGATTGTTTTGTTTTATGGCATATCAACCCTTTTCGGGTCATTTAATGTCAAAAATTAATTTTTGATATTCAGTTTCTTACTGTACCTGCTTAATGGTCACTCATCCAAGTACTGAACAGGCCCACTGCTTAACTTCAGTGATCTAGTGGGAACCAGTATTTTCAATGTGACATGACAGTAAGCCATATTTCACTTTGAATTTAATTTGAAGTTATACAAATCCCTTATCACCAAATTACAATATAATAATAATAATAATAATAATAATAATAATAATAATAACATATTTTTTTTTGTCCCTAAAAAATGTTTTTCCTTACTCTAGACCGAATTTATTTTACTAAGCTTTTTTTAATTTTTTTTATTTTCTAAGGTTTACTAGGTTTTTACTGAGCTTATTTCAAAGTTTTACTAGGCAATTCAAATTTAAATTCACTACATATAGTTGTAAACAAACATGTTTGGTCAGTTGTGTTAAACTGAACTATTCATTTATCTATACAAATCCCTTATCACCAAATTAGTATATAATAATCATTACATCTTTTCATTGTTCCTTAACCCTTTCCAGATTGAATTCATTTCTAAGTTCTACTAGTTTTAAGGTAAATCAAATTTTAATTCAGGACATATAGTTGTAAACAAACATTTGGTCAGTCAAATTTGTTTGATCCACCTGCAAAGTGTTAAACTGAACTATTTATCAAAATAGTTGTAAAAACTTCTTTTTTCTTTTCTTATTTTCAAATTATTTTTTGTCCTTTGTAAGCAATAACAACTTAAAATGTAAAATTTAAAACAAAAATAAAACTGCTTTGCTAGATAATTAGCTTGTAAAGTTATATATATGTCAAAATACAAAGCAAGTGGAAGTTGCCACGATGAGGGGAAAAAATAATACATAATTCAGCATCTTGAAAGTAAAAAAGAAACTGTATGTTGAATTAAGGTCATCTTTGACTATTTTTATACAAAATGAAACTGACTATTAAATCTGAATGTCGCACCCTTTGCCATCCACAAGTGATAAATCATATGAAGGTCGGCTGAAAAGTTCATAGGCTGACCAAGATACTCTCATGGAATGTCACTGAATGAGGTTCATTTTTTAACATAGTCTTCCTTGCAGTCCACACCCTTCTTCCATCGGTGTTGCAATGCTTGGATCCCATTTATAAAAAAATATCATCAACAGTAGATATGACATCAGTTTGTGAACTTTTCGTTTTTAGTTAGATTATTATACACTGGTGCTTAGGAACATTAATTTAAAAAGTTAAACAAATATTAGACAAATAAGTTGAAAAAACAAAAGTAAACATTATTTCGAATAAAACCTTTTTTTTTTTTTATTTTTTTTTTATACTTGTAATAGCAAAATTTTCACTGAAAATGTTCTATTAAAAATTTCATACTTACATTTACCTAATATTTTAAATTTCTGTCAAAATTGTTTTTTTCCTCAAGTGTGTCATTTTAAACTAATAAAAAATAGTAAATGAACAATAATTCATTCATATTCTTCAGACACTGGTTTTGGTTACTATAAAAAATTGAAACCGAAATCCGAGGGAAATAATCTTTTATATTTACCCTGAAATTTGAAACGTGTTTATATTCAAATACATATTAAAAAACATTAAGAAATATCCAGTTTTGAATGTAAAATATCAAACCCAAATCATCTTTAAAATAATCCTGGGTATATTTGTTAACTGTAACAATAATATTAATTTTGTCTCAGATAATTTTAATTTTCCAGGACAAAATAGAAAATTTTCCCAGGATTTTTGCAAAAAAAAATACCCCTTTTTCCTGGTTTTCCAGTCCTGGAAAATTTACATTTTATTTTCCAGATTTTCCAGGATGCATGGGAACTCTGTGTAGTTATATGAAAAAAATAAAATTCAAGATTACCAATGTTGGCGATTTCTAGATATTTGATTAATATTTAGTTTCAAAATAGAATGAAGGGACATTTATTTTGTAAATGAATATTCTTATTGTAAATGCACCTAGCAATGTTTTTTTTTCTACAGGAGCACAGATTATATAGAGCATACAAAACATACAGAAGTTCAGTTATAAGTAAATAGTAGGGCAGATTGAACTCTCTAGCCTTGGTAGTGTAACCAATCTAAAAGAATAACAATTCTGTATTCAAAAGCAGAAGCTGGTGTTTCAAAGATAGTCTGACATTGTCTTTAATCTTGTTCTGGCAATTCCTGTGATGGCATTGATACCAACTCATAATGCTCCTTGCCCTTTCCTTGGATAACATAATGAGAAGAGAGACATGCTATATGGGCCACTGCTGGTCTTCCAAATACAACTTTGCCTAAGCCAATGCTGAGATCTCAGAACAGATCGATGGTCTTACAAAACTGACGGATGCCAATAATTACAAAACATAACTGATTTTTTTTCTTTTTTATTACACAAGAGATGCAAATAAAACAAAAGATGGCTAAAATGTGTCAGTTTACATTTTGACACACCTGTTTTTATTTCAATGCTTCCTTCCCGGTTTAAAATGTTCATAAAAACCAATATAAACAACCACCTCCTTTGAGGTCTTTCTTTTGAGGTTTGCTTTGGTTTGTTTTATGGCATATCAACCTCGGTGGATCATTTGACAAAGTTTTGAAATAAATTCATTCTTAATGGATACTCAATTTTTTATTTTTTTATAAACACATTTTACTATTTAACCCATAGATAGGACCCTAACTGGTACTACCACTTCGGGTCAGAGTGGACCTGGGAGCAATGGTGATGAATGGGTGTTCCATATTCCTCAGAACTGGAACCTTACCATCAGATAGAGTTTAATGTCATTCCCAGGACGTGAAGACCCTCGGCCACCACCTTCTGATAAAAAGGGTTGGGGCTTGCCATAAGGGCAATAGGGTTGGAGCAATCATATAGGTGTTAGAGCTTGACATTAGCAGCTGATCTTTCTTTTGGGGTGTGAGGAGATGGTATCAATGCAATGTTAAGAATGCAATGTGTATTTTCAATTTGCAAATGTGATGTGCATAATTTACAAAGCCACCATAGGAAGTTTTTTTCTCTTTCGTTTGCTTTTGTTTCTATGCAAAATATTCTCAATTCTGATATATATTTATTAATAATGGAGATTCGGTCTCCATTTGTTTGTAACTAAAACTGTCACTGCTTACGCTTAAATCGTCAATATATAGAATAAAGAACAATTTTTTTTAATTATTTTTTTTTACTCTCGCCCTTTTTCAGTGACAAGAGATTAATTAAAAAGTTTATAATAGATAAATACTAACGATTTTGTGTAAAATTTATGTGTAAAATATTCAAAATAATTATTTAATTAATGATTTAATTTAATGATGAATGCAACATTTTATTTGAGAGGGACAAAACTAAGTTTCCATTTCAAATTGTTTTATTTATTTATTTTTTACTCCTTTAATGAATTTGATGATTTTACTTATTTATGATACAAATCCTCTAATATTGAATTTTTAACTCCCAGCTCTCTCAGTCTAGTATTTTTGATAAAATTTAGGAGCTGTGACAGTATTCCTCTATATCTGAAGTCATTTTATACTGAGTTGTGTTATATTAGTGTTAGTATTAAGCTGGAATAATTTACTTGTAGCAAATATGGTTAGCATCAAATGCTAAATCTGATTGTAATTTTTCTTAATTGGTTATTAGGGTTTTTAGTATTTTTATTACAATAAGTAATACTGCTGCTAGTATGTTATAATTCTAACAGGAAAGTAAAAATAGTTGTTATACTCAACTGGTTTAGCTCAGTTGGTAGAGTCTCCACCTAGGAACCACATGGGTTCCTGGTTCAATACTGGCTCTCACCAACTCAGTGCATGAGTAGCACAGGATCAGTGCAATAAAGTGAGGGGCTGATGGTTGGTGTGGCATTCCACCTTAGATACAAACAATCTCCTTGGTCTAGTGTTAGTGAAAAGGGAATAGACTCCCTCGTTGTCTAGCTGATACTGACTTTTGGCCACCATGACTACTTACTTTATTAGCAAAAAGCACACACTGTAGTTATATTAAGAAATAAAATTAAAGATATGTTAGCAGTTTCTAGATATTAGATCAAAATTAGTTTCAGTATTTTTAAATGAATAAATAAATATTTGAATTAAAGGTCTTTTTTTTTTTTTTTTTTTAAACAATAATTGAATTAATCTCCAACTAGTGTAATCTGATATGGGGTGGTATGGCTTTTACAACTCTAAAATAATAACAAAACCAAATGAAACATTTTTCTGGGATTGGTAAAGTGGGACTATCCAAGGCATTGATAAATGCCCAGGGGATTGGGGAGGGGGGTCAGGAAATGATTGAACACTTATATGCTGAATTCCAGAATTATATTCAATATTTTGTATATTTCTAACTATTTCCACAACACTAAACAGTTTTTCTTTTTTGTGTCGCAATATCTTTAATGTGCCATTCACAGGGAGAAGGAAAATAAAACTGAAACTTTGCAGTGTTTGGTCTGGTTTGGTTTGTTTAATGGCATATAAACTTTTGTAGGTTAATGCCAAAGCTATCCTTGTAGAAGAACAGTAGTGGTACTATTTAACCCATAGATGGAGCAGTGTTTAGTATACAGTTTCTCCTTACTGCATGTCTACCTAGTAATTGTATATGCCAGTGGGTGGATGATGGTAATGAGGGATCAAGAGTTTGGTGAAGTTAGTCAGTGGACTAAAAAGTTTGGCGTACACAATTTTACATAACGGATAAAAGTTTATTTATTCCAATGATGTAATTCAAGCAATACATTCTGGACAACTCTTTAAATTCATAAACAGGAATTATTTATGTTTAGACTACCAAGTGATCATCAAAGAACCTGTGTTTATGATATAGTCAAAATTATAGCAAAAATTCAATGTTTTATGCAAGACTTTACTAACAGGATGTTCTTTAAAAGGGTAAAGTTTTTTTGTTTGTTTACAGAATTCATATGGACATAACTATATTGGATATCAATTTAACATTAATATCTTTTTAATAATCCAGATAAACCAGATTTCTATTCCCAGCCCCATGTATTCCTAATTAGCTACCTGTTCAAATAATAAACTGATTTTATATTGCTTATATTAGGTTTGTACAAAGTTTCCAGCACTCTAGAAATTGAATCATCATTGTCACCGTGGCCTAAAGTCTGTATCAGCCAGACATAGAGGGAGTCTATCCCCCTTTTCACTAGCACTAGACCAAGGAGATTTTACGTGTCTTCAGCCAGGATTTGAACTTGGCTTGTCAAGTCAATTTTTTTATGACAACTTCTAGTAAAATAAAATAAATCATTAAATAACTGTTACATTAATAGTGGTAATTATCTGAATTCTAAGATGAAGTATTGAAATACAAAGTTTTACTGGAATTTGCACCTCCACTATTCTCACTTTAATGTTCAGAGGGTATTCAGTCTGGAATATTGCAATAAAATTAGAATTTTTTTTTAAAATTTAAAAAATCTAAAGAATTAACAATGTTGCCTAACATTTTTAAAATATTCCATTTTGACTCTTCAACTCAGGATAACTAGAATTAATTTTACATGAGAGCACACACGCATAACCTGAGGATGATTAAAATTGCTTTTTTCCTGACATTTTATATGTAAGCAGTGGTTCATAGTTATATGGTATTTTAACGGCACACTTGTATTCTAATTTAGCAAATGACAAATGCCATACCCCCTTTGCCGTTTGCTACCCCACTCCCAATATGATGCATCCCATTGGCTACTTAGAATAATTACATTCGTAATACCAATAGCCAAAATGAGTAAAATAGATAGAAATTTTCTTTTTCTTAACTTTTAATTTTTAGATGTTAATTTAAATTCTATTGTTGAATGTTATTTTTAATTTCTTTTCTTTCTTTTTTATTGAAACTAATATTATGTAATTTAGGTTTGAGGCCTTAAACACACATTTGAAGAAAGAAAAAGAAAGAAAAAGAAAAGAAAATTAGTCTGTGCTCGAACACCCACCCTGTTACAGAAAAGAAACACCAGATTTAAGCAGCTGCCATGGTGTTATTTCCTGCCATATGACCAGCCCCTCTCCTGTGCCCCACCCACAGAATTTGAAGATTTTGGCCTACATATCAGATCTTAGATACTAATTGAATTAGAGAATTTTCAAAGGTAACTTTTGTTTAAAGAAAGGAAAAAACAAAAAAAAAAGACAAAAAAAAATCAATATGACATTAACTGATACTTTAATTTTCAATTTACTTAAATGTCATAAGTGTATGTAGATATATCGATATACAATATATATATATATATTCTTTATGTACACATACATACACTCATAAAACAGTGCTAAATTATATATAAATACATTATATACACACGCATCTCCACATATTCCAAATCTATTTATATAAGTTAGGCTAGCAATGTTGTCCTCACTTATATATATTTATTGTTATATACACAATGTTTCAGCCATTTGATATAATGTGATGTTTCTTGTTGAACAATAAAGATGAGGACAACAGTTAGAAAAATCTAAAAATCATCAAGCCGCATCTCAAAAAACATTCAAACTAAAATAAATTGTTATCTCATCTTCTAATGTCGGTTTCATGCATTTGAAAAAATAAACTGGTCAGATGAAAGAAAGTGTATTTCATCTGACCATTGTATTTTTCAAATATATGAAACTTTTTAGTCATGAAGCTGAGATGAGAATTTATTTCAGTTTTTTATATCCTCTACTGGCTAGTACTTGAACACTTTCTTGATTTAAAAAAGGCATTTTTATAATGACTTGTCATTCCTACATATATATATATATATATATATATATATATATATATATATATATATATATATATATATTCAATTAAACCTATGGTTTAATGGTGGACTAATATAGTTGTTGTAAAGAAATATATTTGGGACTTGATCAAGAATTTTCTTCTCAATGTAAACTGTATATATTGTTCATTAGTAGATTGGCAACAATGGGGGTGAAGAAAAATATAAGATTATTTTAAAATAAGTGACCATATAAGAGTAAAGTGTGATTGGTTTAATCATTTTGGTGTGGTACATTTGGTAACAAATTTACTTCCTGGAATGCACTTTTGACCATAAAATAAAAAAATCAATTGGAGTTTCCCAATTCCAAAAATATAAAACACTATTGGCATTGCACAAGTGTGTTTATAACAGGGAGTCGGAGTCGGAGTTGGAAGCAATTAAGGGGTCACTGGAGTTGGATTCGTTAAAATTACACAGACTCCAGTTTAATTTATACTTTATATAGACTGTGTTTAGTCTGTAAAGTTATACAGTGCACACTCCTTATAAATAGATTATAAAAAAATCATGGTTTTATATTTACTTGTAGGCCATAATCACTTAATTACATGAAGAGGAGTTAGAGTCAAAAATAGGAGTCGGGGTCAAAGGTTTTGTGTTCCAACTCCACAGCCCTGGTTTATAAGATAATTTTTTTATTCACTGATACTTCTAAAAACGACTGTTTACTAAATAAAGTAATAAAGTTTTTTTTTACTTTCAGGCAATTTCAAGAGGTATATCACACAAGATCCCAATTTTTAAAGTAGTGCGGACTAAATTTGCACCTCGCCATCACACATTAAGTATATTAAGGTGACTAAGAGGTGCGTGGTGTAATGAATTCAGAACAGTCCACCCATGCATTTGGGTGAGTCCATTCCCTGAGTCCTGATTGGCTGCTTGGTTTGTAGAGTCCTCTGAGGCTCCATAAATCCTGCCACTTTTCAGTGGTCTTTACGGCATCTCAGAATCGTATTGAGTTATGACTGTTTGCCGTCTTGTCTTGCTGATTCGACGGTAATTGGACTTAGTATTCTATAGTTAAAGTCATAGGAAATGGACTCATTGACTTGAGTTCAAATCCTGGACAAGGTTGTTTGCATTTCATATAGCACTAATACCCTTGGAAAAGGTATGCAACCAACTACTCTCCCTCCAGCTATGGGTAAATAGTAGGATAGACTGGGCTCTTTAACTGTGGCTAGGTAACCAGTCTAAGAGAAGGAAAACTCTGAATTCAAACCTGTTAAACTCTGCTTAAGAAATTGATCTTGTGACACACCCTGTTTGTGTGGAGGGGTTGGTAAATATATATATTAAGGTGACTTCAGTTGCTCTTTGCAAGAAAGGGTTAATAACAGACAAGTAACTTGATATTTACAACCAAACTTTCTATATTATTAAAAAAAAAAAAGAAAAAGAACTGTGCCGAAGTGACAAGTACCATTACAACCCTCATAGCATTAAAAAGAAAAAAAATTATCACCAAACAGATTAGCATAACCAAATGTAAAAGGATTACAAGATAAAAAAATAAAAAATAAAAAAAAGAAGAAGAAATATTTGGAGATGTATATGCGGTGATAGATGAGTGAAAAACCATGAAAATAGAAAACAAGAGAATGAATGAAAAGAGAAATGGACTTAAAGATGTCCAGGCATTTAATATGTGCAGTCCATCATTTTAATCTCTTGGCAAACAGATTTCTATTAAGAGCAAGAAATTGGAAAGTTGCCAGCCATCAACATCTTCAGCTTTGCAAGGATAGTCAATAGTAGTGAGTAGGTGGGCATAAAATTATGGTATACACATTAAAGATACATGCCTATAAATATATAAACATTGCATCTGTACTATACACACACACATATATATATATATATATATATATGTATGTATGTATATGTGTGTGTATGTAGCATTAGTAAATATAGGTATATTCTCTTTTAGACATGTTTCATTAAATATGACAGACAAGGATTGTTTATTCATTATCTTTATCAAGTTTTTACCCCAGGTGAATAAAATACCACAAGTGGACAAAGAATATATCTCTTTGCCAACCAAATTTCCCTCCTGGCTGTCCCAAATTTTCTTTGTATTTTTTTACCTGTATGATGAGATATTTCAAATTTCACAATCTATACACATCAGAACTCATTCTATTCAAATTAAGTCTTATTATTATTGTAATCCAAGTCATTCTGCTGAATATAATAAACTAACCATCAGTTTTTGTACTTTGCTTATGATAAGATTGCAGTAGTGGGAGAGTCACTGTGAGTGGCTTAAAGTAGGCAAAGAAATATAAACTATTTGAAAATGTGTGTGTGTTTATGCACGCCTAATACATTGTATAAAAATAATTATACACAATGGTTCATGTATAACAATAAATAAAGTCGTCGGGGCGGCCTAATGTTGGTATCAGCCATGCAGCGAAGGAGTCTATCCCCTTTTCACTTGCGCTAGACCAAGGAGATTATTTAGCGTCTGGGGTGGAGCACCACACCTACCATCAGCTCCTTACTCTACTTGCACAGGTCCTGTGCTACTCATACGCTGAGTTGTCGAGGGTGGGTATCGAACTAGGAACCTTGTGGTTTCTAGCCGAACGCTCTACCGACTGAGCTAACCCGGCCTTTACATACATACATTTGACTATATAGTCACATTTACACAAAAATATATAAAAATGATATGCATCAACACAATTTATACATAAATACATAGGAGTTAACGACAATTTATATTACTTAACAAGTACAAATAATTCTCTGCCAGCAAAAATTTTTTTTACTTTATATGTTTATAATTAAATAAAAGTGGCCTATTTTCAGTATCAACCGGACAGCGGGGGAGTCTATCCCTTTTCACTAGCGCTAGACCAGGGAGTTCTTTTTTGCTGAGGTGGAGCGCCACCTACTACGCCAGCTCCACACTTTACCGCACAGATCAGATTACCCAATCTGTGTAACTTCTAAGCTGAGTTGGCGGGTAACTCAGAACCTTGCTTTTCCAAGGCGAGTGTTCTACCGACTGAGCTAACCTGGACCCTTAATTAAATAATTATAAGGAATTAAAGAAAAAAAGTACGATATATTTACCCAACCACTATGCAATGGGCAGGATGTGATACATGGTCAACTTTTGAATGGAGTAAAACTGTTTTGAATTCAGAGTTTTTTAGTTGCCTAACCAAGATTAAAGAAGCCAGTCTGCCCTACTATTTACCCATAGCTGGGGGAGAATAGATATAGAAGTAAGACACAAACATCCTTGTCCAGGATTTGAACTCAGGCTGCTGATTCCATTTTTATTTATGTTAAAAGCATGACTTTATGTATGTATGTAACAGGACATAAGTTAAGAGGATAATCAATAGTTACCTAAGAGCAATGGCTAAGAAAATATTGCTCAAGGGCGTAATTTGGTGCTATCAATTATCTATGACCATTGAGATTAGTGTGACTAAACAACCCACCAAGTCATAAGTGTTAAAAAGAAAAAGATTGAAGTTTTAAATTAATTAACAATGGATAGCTAACAGGGAAAAAAATGTTTAGATGAAAAATTATAAACTTTGTTATACTTGTATCTACTTATGTGGTATTAGTTATATATTATCAGAGGCTGGTTTAGCTCAGTTGTTAGAGCGTCCGGCTAGGAATCAATGTTCCTGGTTCGATACCAGCCCTCGCCAACTCAGTGTATGAGTCGCACAGGAACCTGTGCGATAAAGTGAGGAGCTGATGGTACCTCAGACACTAAAATAATCTCCTTCATTTAGCGCTAGTGAAAAGGGAATAGATTTCCTCAGTGTATGGCATATACCGACATTAAACCACCCGACAACTTTACTTATGGACATGTACAGTTTTAAGAAAGTTAAAATCATGTGTACTGATAATATGAAAATGAATAATAGGGAGACATGACAGTAAAAAAAAAATTGAACAGCTAAACATTACAAAGCCTTTGCTTCATAATATTTCAGAAGCAAATAAGTTAAAGAAAGATTATCAAAAAATTTTTTCAGTAAAGATAAAAGTTCTAAGGAATTATATTACTTTTTTTTCTCTTCAGATTTTCAAAGAATCAATAAAAAATAAATTAGAAATATTCTTTTTCATGGAAATTTTAATTTTCTTTAAACTTACAAATTTTGGGGGACAAAAAAAAAACAAAAAAAAACATAAACACCCCTACACTAACACACCACACACACACACAACCTCTAACGTCTGGGTCCGCTTTATTATGTGTAGGGCACAGTTGAGCAATGAACTGAAGACAAAGATAATGCCAACATTTACCAATTTAAACAAGAATGTTTAAAAAGACTTGAAGAAGATTCCAAAGTTTTATGGAGGATGTAGTTGAAGTCAATGGTAATTTCTTTGAATAAATTGAATCTAAAGTATTTCAAGATATTTTCATGTAATTTTCGTAAATATATCTGATAAAGATGTCAGGGTTATTTTTTTTAGACAACAATTTATATCACACCCTGTTTATGTATAATATACATATACATATATATATATATTTATACATATATGCATATATTATATATATATATCATACTTACATTATATACACAAATATATAAAAACACACTATTACACATACACACATGCATATTTATACGCACACATATATTTAAATTATATAAATTCTTAAAATTTTGTAGACTGCTTCAAATGCCCCACCCCACACATATTTGTGATAGAAAAGAATTTGTACATTTCTTCCCCCCCCCTGCAAAGGTGCATGATATTGTGCATGTAGATAATTTGGCTGCAATTATAGCTCACAATTTTCAAAAGGTCATTTCTTGAAAATTTACCAGCATGACATTATCCTTTCTTTTTTTCTCAGACATCAATTTGCATGAATGTCACACACACACACACAACCACACCACACACACACACACACACCACACACACATTTTTTATTTAAGAAACTCAACAAGAACCCAATTATTTTTTTCTGTAATTATGCTAAACCATAATTTTTTCTTCATATCAATAATTTAATAAACTATATAAAATGTTAAATATTTTAGAATGAGAAAATTTAAATTGTTTATCAAAGAATAAACAAAGAAAAAATAGATTTTATAAATATACTAGAAGCGGGCTACCCCAGCGTTGCCTGGTAGAGGGGGGAAACCTGGTGTATTGATTTATTCACTTTAGAGATTTACAAATGCTGTAACATTTTTAAGTAGAATTTCAATGTTATTTCTATATTTTTAATTTTCAAATATTATTGAATATAAATCAAATCATAATTTTTGCACAAAAAGCAGGAACCGGTGATATTCAATGGATATATATTTACTTTGTAGTTAATTATTTTATTTTTGTTGTTTCATCCGGACATACATACATACACATCAACTCCCCTTTATATATGTATAGATTACAAATATTAAAAAAAGTATATTGAGGCATATGGCATCTAATTTTGTCTTTTTTAAGAATGTGCAAATCTATACAAGTGAAAGAAAAAATCTGGGTTTTTTCTTCTTAATATTAGAAGAAAATGAAATTTTTAGGCAAAATATTGGACATGGGATTTTTACTTGGAATGAAATTTCAAAATGGCAATTTGAACTAACAATGGTAGTTAACAATGAGGACTACTGATTGATTTTAGCATGTGAATCCTCTAGAGTTATTTATGCATAGGGTTAGGGAATTGCATTCATACTTACATTTTTTTATATAGTTTCTTAAGGGTTTTTTTTTTTTTTTTGCACACTGTCCAAATTCAAAAGAGCTATTTGATCCATAGATAGGACCCTAACAGGTACTACCATTCCAGGAAGAATAGACCTGGGAGTAATAGGATGGAGGGGTACTCCAACACTACCCAGATTTCCAAAACTTGAGCTTCACCATCAGATTGTTTTTTAGTGTCATATGCAGGACACAAGACTAGGAAGAAAATATCTTACACTAAACAATCAGACAGGAAAAAAAAAGATGTTTCTCTAATGAACACTATTTAATCTATAATCCATACATTTTGAAAAACATTGTATAGTGAGTTGATCTCTAAAGCAGCCATGGGCAAACTGCTGCCTTCTGAATGGCTTGCCTAAGACTTCAGTTTTTACAGAAGATTCTTTTACGAAGAGGAAAAAAAAATCAACTTTTCCTATTTCTAACAGATGCTTATGCGTATGGTCTTCTGAAGTGAAATGGTTGAGGTACCTTCAACAGAAAAAAATTACCTTGAATATCTTTAGCAGATGTGGCCCATCTGACGATGAGCCATGTCTCCTCATTGGTGTGCTTCTGAAAAAGGTTGTCCTGATTGATCTATAAGCTAGAATTGAATTCTATATATTTTTTGCAATGATAGCATTCCACATGACAGATTTGGATTGGAGATGAATTAAAAAAAAAGTTTTTAGCATCTCAATATGCAATTTCTTCCTTGCTTTTTAATAACATTCAGCTTAGTTGACAAGAAATTTAATTCAGGATTTTAATTTGAAAATTTAACTCAGAGAAGTTTGTTTTTCAGAAAATCAAATTTACTCCACTGATAAAGTTTGTTACTGCACTTTTAATATTACAAAATTGAATAAAATAATTCAATTCCTAATATTTGAGGTTATTAACTTAATTCTTATTCCAATTCGTTGTAATATTTTCTAAAAGTGCATGTAACGATATTAAAAAAAAATTATTTTTAATTATTTTCTTTGTTCAGATTGAATAATCTAATTTATCAATAACTTTAATGAAGCATAAAATTGATTCTCTCCGTTGGAGTAAATTGATTTTCTGATTTTAAAAACAACTTTTTTTAGAGAGAAAAAAATGATACTCTGATAATCTTAATAAAATCCTCTTGGGATCAAATTAAAATCTGAATTAAAATTTCAAACCAATATGTCAGCGTCACTATTCAGCTGAGATGTTATTAAAAAGCAAGGAAGAAATCTGCATATTGAGATGCTAAAACTTTTTTTAAATTCATCTCCATCCAAATCTGTCATGTGGAATGCTATCATTGCAAAAATATATAAATTCAATTCTAGCTTTAGATCAATCATGACAACCTTTTTCAGAAGCACACCACATGAGGAGACATGGCTCATCGTCAATCGGCCACATTGCTAAAGATATTCAGGTAATTTTTTTTGTTGAGGTACCTCAACCATTTTCACTTCAGAAGACCATACGCATAAGCATCTGGGTTAGAAATAGGGAAAAGTTGATTTTTTTTTCCCATCTTCGGTAAAAGATCTTTTCTGTAAAGACTGAAGTCTTAGGCAAGCCATCAGAAGGCAGCAGTTTGCCCAGCTTTTAGATGATCAACTCACTATACCAATGTTTTTTCAAATGTATGGATAAGAATTAAATAAGTTGATTCATTAGAGAAACATTTTTTTTTTTTCTGTCTGTTGTTTAGTGTAAGATATTTTTTCCTAGTTTGTGTCCTGCATATGACACTAAACCATATCTGATGGTGAAGCTCAAGTTTTGGAAATCTGGGTAGTGTGGAGTACCCCTCCATTGCTATTACTCCCAGGTCTATTCTACCTGGAATGGTAGTACCTGTTAGGGTCCTCTCATGGATCAAATAGCTCTGTTTTGAAAATTTGGACAGTGTGCAAAAAAAAAAAAACCCTTAAGAAACTATATAAAAATGTAAGTATGAATGCAATTCCCTAACCCCCTATGCATAAAATAACTCTAGATGGATTCACATGCTGCTAAAATCAATCAGTAGTCTCATTGTTAACTACCATTGTTAGTTCAAATTGCCTATTTTGAAATTTCATTTCCAAGTAAAAAATCCCATGTCCAATATTTTGCCTAAAAATTCATTTCTTCTAATATTAAGAAGAAAAAACCCAGATTTTTTACTTTCACTTGTTAGATTTGCACATTCTTAAAAAAGAAAAATTAGATGCCATATGCTCCAATATACTTTTTTAATATTTGTAATCTATACATATATAAAGGGGAGTTGATGTGTATGTATGTATGTCCGGATGAAACAACAAAAAATAAAATAATTAACTACAAAGTAAATATATTATATCCATTGAATATCACCGTTCCTGCTTTTTTGCAAAAAATTATGATTTGATTTATATATTCAATAATATTTGAAAATTAAATATACATAGAAATAACATTGAAATTCTACTTAAAAATGTACAGCATTTGTAAATCTCTAAAGTGAATAAATCAATACACCAGGTTTCCCCTCACCAGGCAACGCTGGGTAGCCGCTTCTAGTATATTTATAAATCTATTTTTTCTTTGTTTATTCTTTGATAAACAATTTAAAATTTTCATTCTAAATATTTACATTTTATATAGTTATTAAATTATGATATGAAGAATAATTATGGTTTAGCATAATTACAGAAAAAATAATTGGGTTCTTGTTGAGTTTTCTTAAATAAAATGTGTGTGTGTGTGTGTGTGTGTGTGTGTGGTGTGTGTGTGTGTGTGTGTGGACATTCATGCATTGATGTCTGAGAAAAAAAGAAAAGGATAATGTCATGCTGGTAAATTTTCAAGAAAATGACCTTTTGAAA
Organism: Doryteuthis pealeii; assembly: GCA_023376005.1. Classification (NCBI taxonomy): domain Eukaryota; kingdom Metazoa; phylum Mollusca; class Cephalopoda; order Myopsida; family Loliginidae; genus Doryteuthis; species Doryteuthis pealeii. The sequence continues at coordinate 20,471 of JALAJA010000836.1, forward strand.
ATGTGAGCTATAATTGCAGCTTATTACATGCACTGCACCTTTGCAGGGGGGGGGGACAGAATGTACAAATTCTTTTCTCTTCAAATAATGTGTGGTGGGGTGGGGCATTTGAAGCAGTCTACAAAATTTAAGAATTTATATAATTTTTAAATATATGTGTGCGTATAATATGCATGTGTGTATGTGTATATATGTGTGTTTTTATATATTTGTGTATATATATGTAGTATGATATATATATATATATATGCATATATGTATATTATATATTATATATGTATATGTATATTATACATAAACAGGGTGTGATATAAATTGTTGTCTAATAAAAATAACCCTGACATCTTTATCAGATATATTTACGAAAATTACATGAAAATATCTTGAAATACTTTAGATTCAATTTATTCAAAGAAATTACCATTGACTTCAACTACATCCTCCATAAAACTTTGGAATCTTCTTCAAGTCTTTTTAAACATTTCCTTGTTTAAATTGGTAAATGTTGGCATTATCTTTGTCTTCAGTTCATTGCTCAACTGTGCCCTACACATAATAAAGCGGACCCAGACGTTAGAGTTGTGTGTGTGTGTGTGTGTGTTAGTGTAGGGGTGTTTATGTTTTTTTTTGTTTTTTTTTTTGTCCCCCAAAATTTGTAAGTTTAAAGAAAATTAAAATTCCATGAAAAAGATAATTTCTAATTTTATTTTTTATTGATTCTTTGAAAATCTGAAGAGAAAAAAAGTAATATAATTCCTTAGAACTTTTTATCTTTACTGAAAAAATTTTTGATAATCTTTCTTTAACTTATTTGCTTCTGAAATATTATGAAGCAAAGGCTTTGTAATGTTTAGCTGTTCATTTTTTTTTTACTGTCATGTCTCCCTATTATTCATTTTCATATTATCAGTACACATGATTTTAACTTTCTTAAAACTGTACATGTCCATAAGTAAAGTTGTCGGGGTGGTTTTAATGTCGGTATATGCCATATCACTGAGGAAATCTATTCCCTTTTCACTAGCGCTAAATGAAGAGTTATTTTAGTGTCTGAGGTACCATCAGCTCCTCACTTTATCGCACAGGTTCCTGTGCGACTCATACACTGAGTTGGCGAGGGCTGGTATCGAACCAGGAACATTGTGATTCCTAGCCGGACGCTCTAACAACTGAGCTAAACAGCCTCTGATAATATATAACTAATACCACATAAGTAGATAAAGTATAAACAAAGTTTATTATTTTTCATCTAAACATTTTTTTCCCTGTTAGCTATCCATTGTTAATTAATTTAAACTTCAATCTTTTTCTTTTTAACACTTATGACTTGGTGGGTTGTTTAGTCACTAATCTCAATGTCAATGATAATTGATAGCACCAAATTACGCCCTTGAGCAATATTTTCTTAGCCATTGCTCTTAGGTAACTATTGATTATCCTCTTAACTTATGTCCTGTTACATACATACATAAAGTCATGCTTTTAACATAAATAAAAATGGATCAGCAGCCTGAGTTCAAATCCTGGACAAGGATGTTTGTGTCTTACTTCTATATCTATTCTCCCCCAGCTATGGTAATAGTAGGGCAGACTGGCTTCTTTAATCTGGTTAGGCAACTAAAAAACTCTGAATTCAAACAGTTTTTATCCATTCAAAGTTGACCATGTATCACATCCTGCCCATTGCATAGTGGTTGGGTAAATATATCGTACTTTTTTTCTTTAATTCCTTATAATTATTTATTAAGGGTCCAGGGTTAGCTCAGTCGGTAGAACACTCGCCTTGAAAAGCAAGGTTCTGAGTTACCGCCAACTCAGCTTTAGAAGTTACACAGATTGGGTAATCTGATCTGTGCGGTAAAGTGTGGAGCTGGCGTAGGTTGGGCGCTCCACCTCAGCAAAAAAAGAACTCCTGGTCTAGCGCTAGTGAAAAGGATAGACTCCCCGCTGTCCGGTTGATACTGAAAATAGGCCCTTTATTTAATTTATAAACATATAAATAAAAAAATTTTGCTGGCAGAGAATTATTGTACTTGTTTAGTAATATAAATTGTCGTTAACTCCTATGTATTTATGTATAAATTGTGTTGATGCATATCATTTTTTTATATATTTTGTGTAAATGTGACTATATTAGTCAAATGTATGTATGTAAAGGCCGGGTTAGCTCAGTCGGTAGAGCGTTCGGCTAGAACCACAAGGTTCCTAGTTCGATACCCACCCTCGACACAGCGTATGAGTCACAGGGACTTGCAGTAGAGTAAGGAGCTGATGGTAGGTGTGGTGCTCCACCCCAGACGCTAAAATATCTCCTTGGTCTAGCGCAAGTGAAAGGGGATAGACTCCTTCGCTGCATGGCTGATACCAACATTAGGCCGCCCCGACGACTTTATTTATTGTTATACATGACCATTTGTGTATAATTATTTTTTATACAATGTATTAGGCGTGCATAAACACACACACATTTCAAATAGTTTTTATATTCTTTGCCTACTTTAAGCCACTCACAGTGACTCTCCCACTACTGCAATCTTATCATAAGCAAAGTACAAAAAACTGATGGTTAGTTTATTATATTTCAGCAGAATGACTTGGATTACAATAATAATAAGACTTAATTTGAATAGAGATGAGTTCTGATGTGTATAGATTGTGAAATTTGAAATATCTCATCATACGGTAAAAAAATACAAAGAAAATTTGGGACAGCAGGAGGGAAATTTGGTTGCAAGAGATATATTTCTTTTGTCCACTTGTGGTATTTTATTCACCTGGGGAAAAACTTGATAAAGATAATGAATAAACAATCCTTGTCTGTCATATTTAATAAACATGTCTAAAAGAGAATATACTATATTTACTTAATGCACATACACACACATATACAATACATACATATATATATATATATATTATATGTGTGTGTGTAAGTACAGATGCAATGTTATTTTTATAGGCATGTATCTTTAATGTGTATACCATAATTTTATGCCACCTACTCACTACTATTTGACTATCCTTGCAAAGCTGAAGATGTTGATGGCGGCAACTTTCCAATTTCTTGCTCTTAATAGAATCTGTTTGCAAGAGATTAAATGATGGACTGCACATATTAAATGCCTGGATCTTTAAGTCCATTTCTTTTTTCATCATTCTCTTGTTTTCTATTTTCATGGTTTTCACTCATCTATCACCGCATATACATCTCCAAATATTTCTTCTTCTTTTTTTTATTTTTATTTTTTTATCTTGTAATCCTTTTACATTTGGTTATGCTAATCTGTTTGGTGATAATTTTTTTTCTTTTTAATGCTATGAGGTTGTAATGGTACTTGTCACTCGGCACATTCTTTTTTTTTTTTTTTTTTTAATAATATAGAAAGTTTTGGTTGTAAATATCAAGTTACTTGTCTGTTATTAACCCTTCTTGCAAAGAGCAACTGAAGTCACCTTAATATATATATTTACCAACCCTCCACACAAACAGGGTGTGTCACAAGACAATTTCTTAAGCAGAGTTTAACAGGTTTGAAATTCAGAGTTTCCTTCTCTTAACTGGTTACCTAGCCACAGTTAAAGAGCCCAGTCTATCCTACTATTTACCCATAGCTGGAGGGAGAGTAGTTGGTTGCATACCTTTCCAAGGGTATAGTGCTATATGAAATCAAACAACCTTGTCCAGGATTTTGAACTCAAGTCAATGAGTCCATTTCCTATGACTTTAACTATAGAATACTAAGTCCAATTACCGTCGAATCAGCAAGACAAGACGGCAAACAGTCATAACTCAATACAACGATTCTGAGATGCCGTAAAGACCACTGAAAAGTGGCAGGATTATGGAGCCTCAGAGGACTCTACAAACCAAGCAGCCAATCAGGACTCAGGGAATGGACTCACCCAAAGCATGGGTGGACTTGTTCTGAATTCATTACACCACGCACCTCTTAGTCACCTTAATATACTTAATGTGTGATGGCGAGGTGCAAATTTAGTTCCGCACTACTTTAAAAATTGGGATCTTGGTGTGATATACCTCTTGAAATTGCCTGAAAAAGTAAAAAAAAAACTTTATTACTTTATTTAGTAAACAGTCGTTTTTAGAAGTATCAGTGATAAAAAATTATCTTATAAACCAGGGCTGTGGAGTTGGAACACAAAACCTTTGACCCCGATCCTTATTTTGACTCTAACTCTCTTCATGTAATTAAGTGATTATGGCCTACAAGTAAATATAAAACCATGATTTTTTTATAATCTATTTATAAAGGAGTGGCACTGTATAACTTTACAGACTAACACAGTCTATATAAAGTTAAATTAAACTGGAGTCTGTGTAATTTTAACGAATCCAACTCCAGTGACCCCTTAATTGCTTCCAACTCCGACTCCGACTCCCTGTTATAACACACTTGTGCATGCCAATAGTGTTTTATATTTTTGGAATTGGGAACTCCAATTGATTTTTTTATTTTATGTGTCAAAAGTGCATTCCAGGAAGTAAATTTGTTACCAAATGTACCACACCAAAATGATTAAACAAATCACACTTTACTCTTATATGGTCACTTATTTTAAAATAATCTATTATTTTTCTTCACCCCCTTGTTGCCAATCTACTAATGAACAATATAATCAGTTTACATTGTTAGAAGAAATTCTTGATCAAGTCCCATTATTTCTTTACAACAACTATATTAGTCCACCATTAACCATAGGTTTAATTGAAATATATATATAATATATATATATATATATATATATATATATATATATATATATATATATGTAGGAATGAACAAGTCATTATAAAAATGCCTTTTCTTAAATCAAAAGTGTTCAAGTAAGCCAGTAGAATAGGATAATAAAACTGAAATAAATTCTCATCTCAGCTCATGACTAAAAAGTTTCTATATTTGAAAAAATACAATGGTCAGATGAAATACACTTCTTTTTCATCTGACCAGTTTATTTTTCAAATGCATGAAACCGACATTAGAAGATAGATAACAATTTATTTTAGTTTGAATGTTTTTTGAATGCGGCTTGATGATTTTTAGATTTTCTAACTGTTGTCTCATCTTTATTGTTCAACAAGAAACATCACATTATATCAAATGCTGAAACATTGTGTATATAAACAATAAATATATATAAGTGAGGCAACATTGCTAGCCTAACTATATAAATAGATTTGGAATATGTGGGATGCGTGTGTATTAATGTATTTAATATATAATTTAGCACTGTTTATGAGTGTTGTATGTGTACATAAAGAATATTATATATATATTGTATATCGATATATCTACATACACTTATGACATTTAAGTAAATTGAAATTAAGATCAGTTAATGTCATATTGATTTTTTTTTGTCTTTTTTTTTTTGTTTTTTCTTTTTTTAACAAAAGTTACCTTTGAAAATTCTCTATTCAATTAGTATCTAAGATCTGATATGTAGGCCAATCTCAAATTCTGTGGGGTGGGGCAGGAGAGGGGCTGGTCATATGGCAGGAAATAACACCCATGGCAGCTGCTTAAATCTGGTGTTTCTTTTCTGTAACAGGGTGGGTGTTCGAGCACAGACTATTTTCTTTTCTTTTTCTTTCTTTTCTTTCTTCAAAATGTGTGTTTAAGGCCTCAAACCTAAATTACATAATATAGTTTCAATAAAAAGAAAGAAAAGAATAAAATAACATTCAACAATAGAATTTAAATAACATCTAAAATTAAAAGTTAAGCAAAAGAAAATTCTATCTATTTACTCATTTTGGCTATTGGTATTACGAATGTAATTATTCTAAGTAGCCAATGGGATGCATCATATTGGGAGTGGGGTAGCAAAACGCAAAGGGGGTATGGCATTTGTCATTTGCTAAATTAGAATACAAGTGTGCGTTAAAATACCTATAATATGAACCACTGCTTTACATATAAAATGTCAGGAAAAAAGCAATTTTAATCATCCTCAGGTTATGCGTGTGTGCTCTCATGTAATATTCTAGTTACCTGAGTTGAAGAGTCAAATGGATATTTTAAAAATGTTAGGCAACATTGTTAATTCTTTAGATTTTTTAAATTTTAAAAAAAAATTCTAATTTTATTGCAATATTCCAGACTGAATACCCTCTGAAACATTAAAGTGAGAATAGTGGAGGTGCAAATTCCAGTAAACTTTGTATTTCAATACTTCATCTTAGATTCAGATAATTACACTATTAATGTAACAGTTATTTAATGATTTATTTTATTACTAGAAGTTGTCATAAAAAATTGACTTGACAAGCCAAGTTCAATCCTGGCTGAAGACACGTAAAATCTCTTGGTCTAGTGCTAGTGAAAAGGGGGATAGACTCCTCTATGTCTGGCTGATACAGAACTTTAGGCCACGGTGACAATGATGATTCATTTTCTAGAGTGCTGGAAACTTTGTACAAACCAATATAAGCAATATAAATCAGTTTATTATTTGAACAGGTAGCTAATTAGGAATACATGGGGCTGGGAATAGAATCTGGTTTTATCTGGATTAATATAAAAGATATTAATGTTAAATTGATATCAATATAGTTATGTCCATATGAATTCTGTAAAAAAGCAAAAAAAACTTTACCTTTTAAAGAACATCCTGTTAGTAAAGTCTTGCATAAAACATTGAATTTTGCTATAATTTTGACTATATCATAAACACAGGTTCTTTGATGATCACTTGGTAGTCTAAACATAAATAATTCCTGTTTATGAATTTAAAGAGTTGTCCAGAAATGTATTGCTTGAATTACATCATTGGATAAATAAACTTTTATCCGTTATGTAAAATTGTGGTACGCCAAACTTTTTAGTCCACTGACTAACTTCACCAAACTCTTGATCCTCATTACCATCATCCACCCACTGGCATATCAATTACTAGGTAGACTGCAGTAAGGAGAAACTGTATACTAAACACTGCTCCATCTAAATAGTACCCACTACTGTTCTTCTACAAGGATAGCTTGGCATTAACCTACAAAAGTTTATATGCCTTAAACAACCAACAGACCAACACTGCAAGTTTCAGTTTTATTTTCCTTCTCCCTGTGAATGGCACATTAAAGATATTGCGACACAAAAAGAAAAACTGTTTAGTTGTTGTGAAATAGTTAGAAATATACAAAATATTGAATATAATTCTGGAATTCAGCATATAGTGTTCAATCATTTCCTGACCCCTCCCAATCCCTGGGCATTTATCATGCCTTGGATAGTCCTTTACAATCCAGAAAAATGTTTCATTTTTGTTTTGTTATTATTTTAGAGTTGTAAAAGCCATACACCCATATCAGATTACACTAGTTGGAGATTAATTCAATTTTGTTTAAAAAAAAAAAAAAAAAGACCTTTAATTCATATTTATTTATTCATTAAAATACTGAAACTAATTTTGATCTAATATCTAGAAACTGCTAACTATCTTTAATTTTATTTCTTAATATAACTACAGTGTGTGCTGTTTTGCTAATAAAGTAAGTAGTCATGGTCGGCCAAAGTCAGTATAGCTAGACAACGAGGGAGTCTATTCCCTTTCACTAAACACCTAGACCAAGGAGATTGTTTTGTATCTAAGTGGAATGCCACACCAACCATCAGCCCTCACTTTATTGCACTGATCCTTGTGCTACTATGCACTGAGTTGGTGAGAGCCAGTATTGAACAGGAACCCATGTGGTTCCTAGGTGGAGACTCTACCAACTGAGCTAAACCAGTTGAGTATAACAACTATTTTTACTTTCCTGTTAGAATTATAACTACTAGCAGCAGTATACTTATTGTAATAAATACTAAAAAACCCTAAACCAATTAAGAAAATTACATCAGATTTAGCATTTGATGCTAACCATATTTGCTACAGTAAATTATTCCAGCTTAATACTAACACTAATATAACACAACTCAGTATAAATGACTTCAGATATAGAGGATCTGTCACACCTAATTTTATCAAAAATACTGACTGAGAGAGCTGGGAGTTAAAAAAATTCAAATTAGAGGATTTGTATCATAATAAGTAAAATCATCAATTCATTAAGGAGTAAAAAATAAATAATAAACATTTGAAATGGAAACTTTAGTTTTGTCCCTCTCAATAAAATGTTGCATTCATCATTAAATTAAATCATTTAATAAATAATTATTTTGAATTTTCACATAAATTTTACACAAATCGTTAGTATTTATCTAATATAAAACTTTTTATTAATCTTCTTGTCACTGAAACAAGGGCGAGAGTTAAAAAAATAATTTAAAAAAAATTGTTCTTTATTCTATATATTGACGATTTAAGCGTAAGCAGTGACATTTAGTTACAAAACAAATGGAGACCGAATCTCCATTATTAATAATATATATCAGAATTGAGAATATTTTGCATAGAACGAAAAGCCAAACGAAAGAGAAAAAATTCCTATGGTGGCTTTGTAATTATGCCATCAATTTGCAAATTGAAATACACATTGCTTCTTAACATTGCATTGATACCATCTTCACACCCAAAAGAAGATCAGCTGCTAATGTCAAGCTCTAACACCCTTATGAATTGCTCCAACCCTATTGCCTTATGGCAAGCCCCAACCCTTTTATCAGAAGTGGTGGCCGAGGGTCTTCACTTTCCTGGGAATGACATTAAATCTATCTGATGGTAACGTTCCAGTTCTGAGGAATATGGAACACCCATCCATCACCATTGCTCCCAGGTCCACTCTGCCCGAAGTGGTAGTACCAGTTGGTCCTATCTATGGGTTAATAGTAAAATGTGTTTATAAAAAATAAAAATTTGGTATCATTAAGAATGAACTTTATCAAAACTTGTCAAAATGATCCACCGAGGTTGATATGCCATAAACAAAACCAAGCAACCTCAAAGAAAGACTCCAAGGAGTGGTTGTTTATATTGGTTTTTCATGAACATTTAAACGGAGGGCTTGAAAATAAAACCAGGTGTGTCAAAATGGTAAACTGACACATTTTAGGCCAATTCTTTTGTTTCTATTGTTGCATCTCTTGTGGTAATAAAAAAGAAAAAAAAATCATATGTTTTTGTAATTATGTGGGCATCCGTTCAGTTTGTAAGACATCGATTGTTCTGGACGATCTCAGCATTGGCTTAGGCAACGTTGATTGGAAGACCAGCAGTGGCCATATCAGTGTCTCTCTTCCTTCATTATGTTATCAAAGGAAAGGGCAAGGAGCATTTGAGTTAGGGTATCCAGTGCCATCACAGGAAATTGCCAGAACAAGATTAAAGACAATTCAGGACTAGTCTTTGAAAACCAGCTTCTGCTTTGAATCACAGAAATTGTTATTTTTTAGATTGTTACACTACCAGGGCTAGAGAGTCATCTGCACCTACTAATTTACTTTATATGAATTCTGGTATTTTTGTTATGCTCTATAT
>JALAJA010000837.1:0-33040 GCA_023376005.1 Doryteuthis pealeii
AAACTCACTATTCAGTTGTAATGGATCTGCAGACTATCAGATTAAACCACATCAATGATGATGCCTTAGAAAGTATGAAAACTTAGCCAACTTATCCAGTCTTACTGTTGAGGATAGTTTCAATAGAAGGTTTTATTTGAGCTCTCTTTCCACTTTTTAAAGTCTACAGGCTATTGCCTGAGTTTTTTTCCAGCCCATCCACTTTAGAGCAAAATCTTTTGCAAGACATTAGTTGCATTTTACTTCCTGTGTAACATGAAATGGATATTCTAGGACCTTAATTTGTATTTTTAATGTTTCTCATATGTGGTTAATAAAAACTAATGACAAAGTGTTAATAACATTTTGTCCAAGGATGCAGGATTAAACTTTACCACCCCTGATACACGTACAGCAGGCTTGCATATAGGTAGCAATCATTACAGAAGATTTAACAGAGTTGTGTAAATGGTTCCCTGTTTAATCCTCCTATTACATATGCTACTACCATGCACCATTTGTACCTATATCGGGTGGAGGGAATCCTGACAAATGATTGTCAAAAATTATCATTACTTTAATGCTTTTGCCACCAAATTGGAAACCAATATGTAAATGTTGATACCATATTATGAACCTACAACATATCTCCACTTGCAGTTACCATTCTCTAACCTCCTCTTGATCTAGTGAAAACTAGTATGTTCAATTTACTCAAAATATTTTTATTTTAAAATAATTATAAAAAAAAATTGCGGGAAGTCCCAATTTCAATGAAATGTTTATTTATTATAAATTGCTGAAAATTTCATTAAAAATTGGACAAATCCCGATTTTTAATAATTATTGAAAAATAAAAAATGGAAATAGCTTATTTTCGTAAAAAACCTTTTAAAAACTTGAAAAATGTTTTATCATATTAACATTGTAACAGATTCAACCTTCGTCATTTAAATAAAATAAAAAAAATCCCTTATCCTTATTATTCTTAGAACGATCAAAACCAGAAACCCGATTATTTTTTTTTTTAATTCAACACGAAAACACTTTTGGAAAGTGTTTTCTCTTTTTGTACTTTTAAAACAATATTTTTCTTTAACGTGATGCAAAGAAAAAAAAGAATTTTCTATTGATGCAATTAACTATTTTTAAACACTGAAAAATTTAATAGTGAATTTTAAAACATCTCTGGAAGTACAATATTAAAATAATAAAAAGAAAAAAAGTACTCTGCATCTTTAAATAACCTTATTCTGTGTCATTACAATTGGGTACAATATTGGAGAGTTTAAATTTATTGTAAACAAAATGCAAAAGTTTTTTCTTTCTTTTATTCCTGTTGCATAGAGGCACTAATATATCCTCTAAACATTTTTAAGCCGTTCTCTAAAGTAAATATTCCAATTACTTACTAAGATTAAGAGATGATTCTCTTCTCCATAGAATCTAGTCTTAAATCTACTATTAATCTTCAATATTTACTTCGAAATATTGGATTTGATGTAGGTCATTTAGGTTAAATTTAAATTAAAACGAAGCAAAACAACTACCACACACTATAGATTTAGGCTGAAAAACTCGACAAAGATTTTTTCGTAATTAATGCAGGAAAAAAAAACAAAAACATTAAACAACAATCTAAGAAGTAATAACTATTCCTATTTATTTATTATATTTTTAAATCTCTTTTCTAACTCTTCCCTGTCTTATTGCAACATAAACCACGTGTTCAAACAAAAACCCTTAAACTTTCGAAGCAATATAATCATATCAAACAAATAGTTACCTTTTAAGTTACTTTTTCTCAAAAATTGTAAAAACACAGCAAGAAAGTGTTTGCTTATCAAAATTCAGGTTTTTTCGCTCAGTATTGGGCAGCAAGTTGAGTAGCCATCACTGTGCCGAAATATGTAAATGAAAATGTTACCATTGCGCATGTCCTGAACGTCAGTTCGCTTGCTGACGGAAATGGCGGCATACTGAAGCGGGTTGTTTTAAATTTATTTTTTAGACCTCTACGCTAGTTTAGTGAGCCTGAGTTTTGAGAAAATAATTTACAGAAAAAACAAAACTGTTCCTTAAAAACATTTGGCCCCCTTTTTATTTTCGTTTATTATAGATTAAAAACTGGTAAAAAAAGTGTCTGATATTTATTTAATGTAGTGATCACAAAAAAATGTTTTTCTACATTATAAAAAAACAACTAAAGAGAACCTGAGGAGGAGGAAACAATATTTTGAAATTAAAATAAAGTAAAACCATAAACTTTAAATTTAAACCATAAAGCAGGTAAGTACAAGATAGTTAGAACAAACTTCGGAAGGAAAAGGTTTTGAAATATCAACAGGGATCGTACCGTCACAACAAGTGTCGGTGATTTGATTAAAAAAAAAAAAAAAAAAAAACGCGCCAAATTTGTAATTGTAACATGTGTGAGTTGCTTATCTTCCTCGTATATTTTGTTTTTAAATAACGTTTCTTCGTTCGATAAGATTTGGTGATATTCATTAAGAATCTCCGCTGGATTTAATCTGAAATCAAAATCAAAGAAGAAAAAAGGTTTGAAAATTTTTTCTTATCGTTACTTTACGAAATCGTAACTTTTTTTACGTGACTGACGGTCAAATAGAAATACACTGTGACTTAAAAATGTAAACAACTTTTGTAAAGAAATAGTTTTTTAGTTAGTTCTTTTTTTTTTTTTTTTTACATTTTTACTGTAAAAAATAAACATGATTTACAAAATTAACAGTAAAAAGAAAAATATTACATTTTACAATAAATCAACATACGCTATAACGCTAAAGTAACTTATTTTAAAAATTTAAACCTTATAAAAATGAATTAAATCCTTAGGAACTTTGGAAATTTATTATTGCCTTGTGTTAACTTAGAACTTTTTAAAGTAAATAATGCGTTGTGTTTAGTATACGAATTACTGTGGTCACGTTCAGAATTTCCACTTCTCAATCTTTGGACTAAATTCAAACTGGTATCCTATCAGATTAAATACTGTTTTATAGACAGACGTCTGAAAAAGAATTGTTTCCTTAAGTTTGCTTAATATTGAAAATAGATATGACTTAATTATACATCATCACACTTAAATTTTATTTTTAGTTTAATTTATTTATTTTGAAGAAGAACAGTAAAAGTAACTTTAAAGTTTCATTAGTAAATTAAACCTAAATTGTAAAAAATGTAATTTTAATTTGTTCGCGATATATTTTTAGTCAACATGTTTCACAGACCAAAAGAAAGGAAAAATAGCATTCATAGAAAAATAAAATTCACTAAAATATTTTTGAAAAATGTAATTTTTCTGTTACTTATAATCAAAATTAAGTTCTTGTCTTAGAATTGGCGAGATCTGATATATGGTTAATTGTAATTGATATTTGTTGTTGTTGTTGCCCTTAACAAGAAAAAAAAATACAAATCACTTTTTCAGGATTAAAAAAAAAAAAAGAAAAAATTAAAGGAAAAAATTTTTTTTTTTAAATGCATGTACAAAAGTTGTAAGCTAGTCACTCAAAATCTAGTTAAAATTACACAATTTTTTTCTTTTCCTTGGGATTTTCTTTCCAAAACATTTTAGGTAGTTAAAGACTAATAGATTTAAGAACACTATTCTTTAATGAGTTTTATATACAGGGTGTTTTGGGATAAATTTTACATATTTATATTTGGTTATTTTTCTCCATGGTTGGAGGTATGATGTACACTACGCATCATTTAAAAGCTTGTACCCTTCTTCATTCATATGTGATGAACAATAGAATGGATGACTGGAACCCACCTGAATCATGAAGAGAATAACTTTTATCATGATGATCTGCACCGGCCATCAAAAATAAAGGAGATTATGGTTGCTGCCAATGCTCCTTGAATACTGTAAAAAACTACCAGACATGAACTGGAGAATTGCAATGGAGACTACAAGGCTGTGGCTAGAAGAAAGCAACATAAGAGACAATCTGATTGCGTTCTATAGTAGAATTCCTCGAAAATCTGCAGAAAAAAGTGTTGGAGAACCATGGCATTGGAATTCGGGCTTTGTCACGTGAATTGAATGTTTCAGCCTATACCATGAAGCTTGCACTCAATGAAGACCTTTGCTACTACTCATACAAGCATTGCAGAGGTCAACTGCTCCCAGAAAAGGCCCATGAAAATCATCTGACAAGGGTGAAGAAACTTCTGAGCAAAGTGAAACATCCTGCTTAACCACAAACAATCTGGTTCTTTTCCAATGAGAAAACTTTTGCCAAGATCAAAAGCACAACACGCAGAATAACAGATGGCTTGCATACAGTCCAAAGGATACTCCTCGTGTCATGCAGACTAAATTTCCCCAAACTGTGATGGTATTCAGATGTGTGTCCTCTGAGGGTGATGTGATGTCTCTGCCTTTTTCAGAGAGGGTATCAGGTTGAATTCAGATACCTGCTTGGAGTTGCTAAACACTGTAGTCAAACCCTGGATAACAAGGTAGCCATATATATGGTAGCAGGATTCGGCCAATGTTTGGCTTCCGAACTCCTCAGATCTTAACGCCATGGATTATTATGTATGGGGCGCTGTTGAGAAAGAAACGAATTGCCATGCCAGTACTACAAAAGCTCAGTTAATCGACAGAATTAAGGTAGTTTTTGAGATCCTTCTCAGGGTGCTCCAGGTTCCAAAGCATGATTAAGCCTGTGATTGACGCTAATGGCGGTTATTTTCAGTGAAACTTGTTGACAGTAGTGTTATTTCCGTGCCTGTTGAATTTCTTTACAATCCATCAAATTTTGTAGTTACCAAGCACTTTTTCTTTTTCCTCGTGAAACTGTCAAATTTCTCCCAAACACCCTGTGTGTATGTGTGTGTGTATATATATATATGCAAAAATGACCGAAATTGATAATAAATTTTGTTTTTTAAATTTATCAACTTTAAAACAATTACCAAAAATCAGGGAATTGTCTGATTTTAACGAAATTTTTACTAAATTATCATTCAGTGACTTAATTTTATAACGAATAGCTTATTTTATTTAAAAAAAAAAAAAAAGGATCAGCTTTGGCTTTCTTTATTTTTACCGCAAAGGTCATGGATTATCCGAAAAATGCAAATTCTGATTTTATCTTGATAATGTCTTTTTAAGATTTGCACATTCATTGATCCACATGCGCACAGAAGAGTTTTTTTTCATTTAGCCAAAGTCATGGCTCTGTCAACATCCGGTGGGTGAACTTGTTAACATTTTGTATTGTGGGTGTATTGGGTTTAGTAAATTTGTGAATCGGGAGATATCTTATTTATGTATATAACACACATATATATATATATATATATATATATATATAAATTATTTGAATTTAACAAAAAGAAAAAAAAACGATTTAAACTTTCACAATTGTCACAAAGAATTTTCTTATGATAGAACAACAAAAAATCTGAATTGTATGATATTTTTTCATTTTTTCTTTGTCTTTTTTTATTTTTCTAGAATGAATTTTGAGGAGCCACAAGGTTCATTTCTTAACCATTTCCAGAATTTGGTATTTGATGACAAAAAAGAGAATGGTGATGCTTCTGAGAAAGCTGACATCTATCGAAAGCTCATGACACAGATCTCATATGCAGCTCATACAAATATGTAAGTAAAATTTAAAAGGTAAAAATATTTTAATGTGCCTTTTTGATTCGAAATCTTGTTTAGAGAGATGCAACAAAAAATATTAGTTTCTCCTCAATATTTGAAAGAAGTACTTAGTCTCAATTTACTCATTAACAGTTGTTGTTTGTAGAACTTTTATGGATGTTGTTATAAACCTTTATTAAAAATAAGTAAGTAAAGTCGTCGGGGCGGCCTAAATTCGGTATCAACCAGTCAGCGAAGGAGTCTATCCCCTTTTCAATAGCGCTAGACCAAGGAGATTGTTTTGGCATCTGAGGTGGAGCGCCCACACCTACCATCAGCTCCTTACTTTACCGCACAGATCCCTGTGCTACTCATACGCTGAGTTGGCGAGGACCGGAATCGAACTAGGAAAATAGTATTGAATTAATTAATGAATTAATGTTATTTCACTTTAAAATTGTAATATGCATTAACATTTTGGTATTTTTTTGCATATTTTTTATATTTTTAGTTCTAGAAACAAATATTTATTTAATAACAAGTTTATTTTAGTATGGTTATCTAATAATTATTGAGAAAAACTCAATTGAAAAGTTAGGCTCCCACCTTTTAAACAGAACAAATATCGGTGTATAATTTTTTCACTGATAATCTAAAAGAAAATTATATTTTAACATAGAATAATAATTAACACAGCTTAACACTTGTACCCAGCTATGGTTAGCAGAATGAGAACAGGATACCACTATGGATTGAATAAAGGGTTGGGTTCAAAGTTCTGTGATGGTTCCCAAGTTGAAAAGAAATACCAGAAGAAGGCAGGAGGGCACATCAGCCAAAATGTTTGTACAAATAACAAAGATGAAGACAGTAGTTTGAATAATCCAAATAATATAAAGTTCTTGATTTACTTGTGATAGAATAACTGTACTCATTTTGTTTTTCATTCTTTTTAGTGTATCAGCAGATGGTGCAGAGATACTGATGTCAGATTATAGCCAACAGTACACCAATATTGTTGACAGTTTCAAAGAGAATGAAGGTTTGTATAAAATATACCAATACTTATCATTTTAATGAAAAAGTAAAGTTTGTAACACAGATTGATTCATCTTTAAGATTTATGATTGAATGATTGATTTTAATGGCATGTCAATCTGTCTAGGGTTATTTTATACATAGATGTTAGGGAATGTTCATTGTATATTCATATTTAAATTTTTGTGTAATTGTTTCCTAAGAGATTTTTGTGTTTTTTGGCACACAGTCCTATCAAATATGAATCATTTTCCAAACAGAGGTACTACCACTCCAAGTCAGAGTTGACCTGGGATTAATGGCAATGATTTTAATTTATGATAAATTAATACAATTATTGATGTGGAAAAATATGAAAGAATCAAGTTCTCTCCCTTCGGCTGTTGATTGTTACTAATTTTGGATTGAGAGAAAAGAAGAGAATAAAATGCAGATGAATACATCAAGACATGGTTACTTGTAGACTAAATAGCAAAGAGGAAACTACCCTGATATGAGAATTGTTCTAGCCTAGAGTAAATTTGGTTTTTATATATGTACAACAAAGCATCAGGTGTTATATACTTTCTGGAGTGATAAAATTACCCTATCATTTTTGTTGGACACTTGCAATTGATGTAATATAGATGTCACTCATTAAATCAAGAGTTAATTTAGGAAAATTTAAACAGTTTGTCAAAACAGTTGATTTTCAGTTGTGCCCCATAAATTGGAGTAGATTTGGGCCAAGGACACAACTTTGGGGGAATAGAGTCAGGCCAAGGACACAGCTTTGGGGGAATAGTCGGGCCAAGGACACAATTTGGGGGGAATAGAGTCGGGCCAAGGACACAGCTTTGGGGGAATAGAGTCAGGCCAAGGACACAGCTTTGGGGAATAGAGTCGGGCCAAGGACACAGCTTTGGGGGAATTGAGTCGGGCCAAGGACACAGCTTTGGGGAATTGAGTCGGCCAAGGACACAGCTTTGGGGGAATAGAGTCGGGCCAAGGACACAACTTTTGGGGAATAGAGTTGGGCCAAGGACACAATTTTGGGGGAATAGACTCGGGCCAAGGACACAACTTTGGGGAATAGACTCGGCCAAGGACACAGTTTTTAGAAACTGCATTAATCTCATGGACTGTTGAGATTTGCCCATTAACTACACTCTTCATGGATCTACTCTGTATATAAGTAAGCATAACTACTATATATTAAATTCATATCAATAATTAATTCTATTAAACTATAAAAATCTTAAATAAGTATAACTATAACCAAAAACAGCGATATTATATGTAAATAAATTGTAGAGTTTAGGAAGATTTTTTAGTGTAATAAATTAACAAGTTGGTTAATCATGAAACTGAATAAGTAGCTGTAACCCTCATCTCACTTAACTTTTATATTTCTTAGCTATAGCAGAGAAAGCAGTGAAGTCATTTACTAAGTATAATACTATGCATGCGGGGGTAGGTGTCTGTATATATAATTCTAGGTAGTTATGATACATAGGTAGTAAGTCAAACTACATATGTGTGTGTGTGTGTGTGTAAATTGGAAATGGATTAGAATCACCCACAGATGGGTGTGTGTGTTCAAGTAGATCATGTGTGTGTATGTAGATATAGATATATATGTGCGTGTGTATACATACATGTGTATGTGTGTGCATACATATATTGTATGTGTAGGTAGGGTCACGGCTAAGTCAACTAAATCTTAAAAATTAAGAAAAAGAATTTAGGCTAGATAAAAAAAAGGAGTGATAGTGAACAATTAATGTTAGAAGCAGATAACATGTCTGGTCCTTTGGCAATTAATAGTTGACCAGTTGGTCAGATGGGTCATAAAACACCATGAGGTGGTCTGTTAGAACAAAGGATTTTGAAATCTCAGAGGATGAGATTTCGTACGAGATTTGATATGAGATCTGGGGGATTCTGGGAGATTTTGAAAAGTTTAGTCAGTGAGTCTTTGGACACCGGAGATGTCAGTTAGATCTTGGGCAGCGAAGAAGAAACATCTCCCTTAGAGTCTTGTAGCATAAAAGTCAACTTTAGCAGAGGTCCCAAAAGAACGGGGTGTGTCCCCTATCTCGACAAGCGATGGAGCAGATAGAACTGTAACCGATAGATAGAAGCAATGCGAATTATATACCTCTCTGCCATCTGAAGTTCACCTGACTGGTTTGTCTTTGTTTGTTATTCTCTCTTTCTCTTTGTGATACTTGTTTGTTTGTTTGGGGCCCCTGTGAGGTGTTTGAGTATGTGTTTGCAACGTGGACAGTCCTAGAAATAGCTAGCAGACGACATGATATGAACATCCGGAAAGAGTAGTGCAGCAGAGATGCAGTGAATGCAAGAGAGTTGCAGAAGTGTGCAAAGAGGCTTCGTAGCCCGTCGGTGTTGTTACATAAGTATAGTTTGGTTTGGCACAAGGCAAGAACTGTAGAGCACTCAGTGAAAATTAATCAAGTTAAGCAGTGAAAGAAGATAATGGCTTTTACAACCTTCTGCCTGTCAGAGTAATTGTTGAAATAATCATATTCTCTTTATTTCAATTTTTCAGGGTTAAACAATTTTGCAGAAGGAGCTCTACAAATCTGCAGTGGTAATAAAAATGGTAAGTTCTTTTACTATATATAGATATATATATATCTCAGCCCCTCCGCATGAGCAGGATGTAACACAAGGTCAATTTCTTAAACGGACTTTAACAGGTTACAATTCAGAGTTTTCCTTCTCCTAGACTGGTTACCTAGCCAAGGTTAAAGAGCCCAGTCCACCCTACTATTTACCCATAGCCAGAGAGAGAGTAGTTGGATGCATACTTTTCCAAAGAGTATTAGTGCTATGTGAAATGCAAACAGCCTTGTCCAGGATTTGAACTCGTCTCATCGTGTCTATTTCCTACTATCATTTGTTTTTAAATGAATTTCTTAATTTTCTCAAAATAGAGCAGAGTTTATTTTAAATTATTGAATTACTCTTGATTCTAAAATCTTTTAAACATTAACAATTTACATTTAACAATTTATTATATTTTCATTTTCCAAATGTATTGCCTAAATATTCCAAATAAATTCAGCTCGATTATTTCCTATAAGTCTAACATAAACAAAGGGAACCACTCTTGACTGATAAATTATTTTTTATTTATTGATCTACTAGGAAAAAAGAAAACGGGGTTAGGGTTTAGAGTTAGTTTAATGGGAAAATAAATAAATAATTTATCAGTCAAGTGTGGTTCCCCTTTGATCATGTTAGACTTATAGGAAATAACCAATGTTCCTAATGAGAAAAGGGATCTCTCATTTCTCTCTAACAAATAATAATCAGTGTAAAGCCATGTTGAATGAAAATGTAATTAATCATACAGTATTGAATTTTCCAAACTTTAAAAGAAAAAAAAAAAACGATTTTTCTAATAAAAATAATAATTCACTTTCAATTACAGATATATATATATACATATAACTGTAAATTATGTTTTCTATTTTAGAGAGTGCTCAATGGGAGTCTTCATTGACTGCTGAGAATGTCTTGGAAATGGATTGTGTACAACAACTTGTGAAGAAAGTTCAGGTGCTTCAAATATTTTGTTTTTAATTGTTAGGTTCAAAGGTATAATATCAATTATAATTGGTTGAACAAACAACTCCGACTAAGAGTATTAAATACGACAATAGCCTTTATATATATGAGCACATGGAGAAGCATTTATAACAGAAATACATGATAGATATATAAGTAACACATAAGGGAGACATGCAAAAGATACGAAGAGTTCATGAGACAAAGTCACTTACTGACGTAGTCTGTGTGGGGGTGAAAACTCCCACACAAGAAGGGTGTCGACTAACATGTCTAACCCGTGTGTTCGTTGAGTTACCAAGAAGCAAAAGAGTTCAAACTTGGCACTTGCCTGCTTAAATAGTCAGAGCACCCTGGTGAGGAAAAACAGAAACACGAGGGAAGATAACTCTTCCAGCCAAACAAGGGCAGATAATCCCACATAATTAAAGCTTTCATTTTTCTATTATGATCATATAGTTAAAAAAAAGGTAAAGTTGTCGAGGGAGTCTATCCCTTTTCACTAGTGCTAGACCAAGGAGATTGTTTTAGTGTCTGAGGTGGAGCGCCACACCTACCATCAACTCCTTACTTTAACGCACAGATCCCTGTGCTACTTATACGCTGAGTTGGTGAGGGCCGGTATCGAACCAGTAACCTTGTGGTTTCTAGCCGAACGCTCTACCAACTGAGCTAGGTAGTACTTGAACAGATAGATCCATTTGGTATATTAGTGAAGAAGGAATTTCTGTTTTCTTCCTTTCTTTATTTAATGGTATATCAACCTTTGTGAGTTATTTAATCTCAAAACCATCCTTGTAGAAGAAAAAGTATAGTACTATTTAACCCATAGTGTTGTATACCCTTCTTTACTTCTTCTATTCTTCTTCTATTCATCTTTTCTATCTTAAGTTCTTCTAGCGTCTCTTCTAGCGTCTTGACTTCGTCTTGGTGGTCGGTCGCACTTAACTCATTTCTTCTTCTAGATCAGTCTTGTTACCAAGACATTCATTATTCACAAAACCGTGTTATTTTCTTAAGCTTTATTTACTTAACTAAACATTTCATGTAACTAAACATCTGACTAACATAGCGCGCATATGCAGTGAGTTCCAGTTAAGGCAGGACATCTTCACTGCCCGACGTCCAAACTGAAACTGAGGACCCAACCAGGTCCCACGTTACTACTTCACGTATTTCGCGGGGTTTCTGTATTATTCCATGGAAAGTCCCGCCCGTGATATGAAAAGGCCATCCTTTAGAAATACAGGGGATTGACAATAATCTTATGCAACGCATAGATTATGTAACAATAACTGAGAGATGAAGGGATTTTATTCTTTTCCCAATTGTATTAGTCTAAAAGCGAACATAATTGTGCAACTGGAGTTCAAACTTTCTTACTACAATGTTGAAGGTCCAGTACATTAGCCATTATACCACAGGACTTACTAGATCATTCAAAAACATGTTGATAAAAAATATGAAGATCTTCAATTTCCAAACAATTTCTGATTTAAAAAAAAAACCTACACAATCAAACACATTTTAACAGAATGTAGCAACCTAAAACAAGTACAAAAAAAATACTACCAAACAACAAATCTAAAACAGATATTCTATCAAATAAACCCAGAAAAACTACTTGGATACATAAAAGAAGCACACATCTACAACAAAATCTAAAAATCTTCCCCAAAAAATGAAAACACAAAAATATATTAAAAGAATCATCTAAAAGTTCCATTCAAAAATATTTCAAAAAACAAAAAATCTTCAAAAAATTAAACATTATCACCAATTCATTTCAAAAACGTAGTTGGCATTAAATGACCCATTGAGGTTGATATGCCATAAAACAAGAACAAAATCAAAATCAAATCAGATTTTAATTGATTCATTTTCAGCTTGAATTTTTCACTGATGTCAATTGTATTGTTGGTTAACTGGATTGAAGGAATTTTCTATCACCTTTTTCATTTATATTTTTATTCAATAACTCTTATTATTAATAACACAAATTTAAATGTTGCTCTTTCAATAATAATTTTGATATTGTAATAATTCTTTTCTGTTTTTGTTTTTTTTGCACTTTGTTTCAGGAATTTTCACAAAGATGTGCAAACCAATCGACAACACAACTTCCCAATAAATTTGATGCAACAAAAACTGCTAGTGTCTATGAAAAATCAACTTCAAATCAACAAAATCTTTCTTTCAGTCAAACTCGTATGACAGGTACTTGTTTTTGTCTTGATTAAATATAACATTAAACATTTATGCAGTGTATGTGTGTGTATACATATATAGATAGATATATATGTTAGGGTAATGAAGACATAAAGATAACAGCGCTTGGTAACTGTCTGTTTCTCGCTTATGCAATTTTTAAACCAATTGGTCTTAAGTATTATTTGTATTATTTGGACTGTTGTCCTCATCTTCATTGTTATCTGTACAATGTTTCTGCCGATGTGCCCTCCAGCCTTCTTCAAGTATTTCTTGTCCGACTCAAGAACCTTCTCGGACTCGGGAACCTTCTTGTAATCTGGAGCCGTCATGGAACTTTGGACCCAACCCTTTATTCAGTCCACGGGAGTATCCTGTTCTCTAACCATAAATGGAGTACAGGTCTTAAGCTGTGTTAATTATTATTCTATGTTACTGCTGCCCTGACCAGAATTGAACCTGAGATAACTGTCACTTAGAATTGTCTTAACCTAACTCCTTTATCCACTAGGCTAATGTGTCCAATAGGTTTTATGTGAAGGACACTTTTTGAGATGTCTAACCCCACTGCAGGGGATGTAGTTAACATATTCTAAGCTTCACCAATTAACAGATACTAATAAAATTTGTACCACTATCAATTTGAAATTGAAAGATTGCTTATTGAAAATAATTCCTTAAACTATCCACACGAATTAAGATGAGAGTGTATTTCTTTGTTTTTAAGAAATTATGTACAAAATTTAGAGACCTTCATTTTTGTTGTGCTAATTAGTGAAAGACTTTTATATGATTCAGAAAGTTCTTCTAATCTTCTAATAAGATTATGATAAAAACAACAATGTTTTCTAAATGTATATTATAATGATCAGATTTTTATATGTATTTTACCACAATAAAAATGGCACAGTGTAGCAAGATTGTGTTAGAGCAATATGAATAAAATGTATTACAATAAATCAATTTCCAATCCAATTTGTAACTTAATAATAATAGTATCAAAGAGATGCTAAGAATACACTTATTTATTTATTTGCAATTATAACATAAATTCTAGAATTTAGATGTGATTAAACATGGAGTTAATGACTGGCAAAGGCAAAAGCCAGCCTCTTAATTAGATTATAATAATAGTATATTACATATTCATAGTGATTTTTTTTAAATCAATTAAAATTTCCATCTTCAAATTCTCAGTAAACTCTTTCTTCCATAGCCTTATAAATAATTACTCATTATCTTTTTCATTAAAAACCTTCACTTTCTTGTAAATTTTAGACTAATTCTAGGCTATATTTCTCTGAATTTTTTAGATGAGGCTTGATAATTTGGATTATTTGGACTATTGTCTTCATCTTTATTGTTATCTATACAACGTTTCAGCCAGTGTACCCTCTGGTCTTTTTCAGGTATTTCTTGCCAGACTTGGAAACCTTCTTGAAATCTAAGTTCAACAAGAAGATTCCCAAGTCTGACAAGTAATACCTGAAGAAGGCCGGAGGGCACATCAGCTGAAACATTGTGTAGATAACAATAAAGATGAGGACAATAGTCTGAATGATACAAATAATTATAGACTATATTGATTAATCAGGTTTTCCTACATTTTTATAGATTATCCCTTTTTATGTTTGTTTTGTAGATTTTGGTTGTAAACCACCAACACCAAATATCGTAAGTGGAAGAGATCCATATAAGAAAAATGATTCTTCAGACACTAATTTTCATTTCAATAAGCCTACAGCTTTTGCGACAATCGGAGACAGCAAACCCCCACAATATGTCAGTCAGAATGATAGGTTTTCCAACATGTCAGGACATTCGGAGAGAAGCCATTTTTCTGGACATCAATATCAGGATATGGCTGCTGCTGCTGCTGCTGCTGACAGGGGAAATGAAAGATTCACTGGTAATACAATGAACAGAACACCTTTCTCAAAGAAACCTTTATTTGCCAATTCAGGTAATCTAATCAATTTATTACTACCTTAAAAATCAAACTAGCTTAATCAGTCGTCGTCGGGGTGGCCTAAAGTTGGTATCAGCCAATCAGCGAGGGAGTCTATCCCCTTTTCATTAGTGCTAGACTAAGGAGATTATTTAGCATCTGAGGTGGAGTGCCACACCTACCATCAGCTCCTTACTTTACCACACAGATCTTTGTGCTATTCATACACTGAGTTTTGGCGAGGGCGGTATCGAACTAGGAACCTTGTGGTTTCTAGCCGAATGCTCTACTGACTGAGCTAACCCGAAAAAAAAAATTAAACTAGCTTAATCAAATCGGCTATTAAGCTAGTTATTTCCAAATTCCAAGTTAAAAAAATTATCGTACAAAAAAAATTAGTCACAAAAAAATCCCCAAAATAAATTTCACTAATTAAAACTTGGGAATCGAAAATTTCAGAATTACAGATCCAGATTCAGCCAAGAAGATTTTTAATTTGCTCATGAACTTTGCATGATTTCAAAATAGTATGATATATTGGGCTACGACCTCTAGGAGTAAAGTTGAAAAAAAATTGGACACTCTGAGATTTGCATTTAGAGATAATATTATTATATTCAAGCAATGTTTACTGTTTTACTTATGTTTACTTTTAAAGTTAAATAGGATTTTTAGTTAAAATTTATTTGATATTTTAGTATAGTGTTTTTTTTAACACTCTTATTTATATTGGTATATTTTTTAAAATATTAGTCAGAACTGTTCTCAGGAAAATAGTTTGCTAAACACAAGATGTTATTCTATTTCGTTTGGAAACATCAAATCCTAATAAAGTAGATATTTTCATATGTATATATGAGGCTTCAAATGAACTAATTAAACCTCCTTTGATTTTCTTTACTCTTAGGTCCTGGCTACCAGGATAATTCAACCTCAAGATTTGCTGACGATCATTCTCCTTACCAAAGAAACAAGTCAAAGGTGAACAAGTACTTATTTTTCATTTTATAATTTTGTGCTATTTTTATTCATTTAAATTATTATGTTACATAGCGCCTTTTTTACCGGCACTAAATATCTATATGTTATATACTGGCTTCAAATTCACGACCCTACTTCATGTATCTGCATACGTAGCGGGTATCGTCACTAACCCTAGACGATATATGTAGTTGTCGTTTAATGAAATCTACAACACATGCGTATAGTAGGAGTTTTTGACTTTATTTCTCTTCTCGACTGTACGTGGTGGCGCGAGCGTTGACAATGACTACTACTACTGAGATCTGGCGCTGGTGAGGTGGGAGGGTGGACGAACCTCACTGCCTGCTGGCAGCGATGGACCATGTCGATGGTCGCTCATTGTGCTCTGTTCGCCGTCCGCTGTCTGACTCTCTAACTGACCTGGATCCCTGACTTCCTTTTATATATATCAAACGCCTATGCGTTTTCTTTTGTTATCTTTATCAGCGGACAAATCTATTTCCGAACTTATTGTTACCCATCCTTCTTTGTTCACTTTACCCGGAAAAAGTCCTTTGTTACTCTTTTCGTCTTCTCCCTGCCTCGATCCAACCGGAAGACCCTATTTCCGTTTTCACCTTCTTTTAAATATCTTCAATATACAACAATGAACCTATAATTTTCAAAATTGACCATGGACAAAATATTTGGTTTGGTTGAAGTTTTACCTTTTCTTTTTTTGGCTTCATTTCATTGTCTTGGGATAGATGTGCGGTCAGAGAGACCCCCTCCAATCAATTGGCTGGTCATGTCAATCCCTAGCATCTATATGATTGCCCCAACCCTATTGCCCTTATGACCCCAACCCTTTTTATCATATGGGTGCTATAAGGTGGTGGCTGAGGTCTACATGTCCTGGGAATAACATTAAACTCTATCTGATGGTGAGGTTCCAGTTTTGGAGGTTTGGGGAATGTGGAGTATCCCTTCATCACCATTGCTCCCTGGTCCACTCTGACCCGGAGTGGTAGTACCTGTTAGGGTCCCATGAGTGGTCCATCTATGGGTTAAATAGTAAAATGTATTTATAAAAAAATTGAGTATCCATTAAGAATGAATTTATTTCAAGACTTTGTCAGCATTAAATGACCCACTGAGGTTGATATGCCGTAAAACAAACCAAACCAAAATTCATTACATGGTCATATTTTCAGTTTCTTTTTTTCAAATTCTTTTGAACAGTTCTGGAGAACTACAGGCCAGGATGTTGAAGCTGAAAATGAATCTGAAAAAAATCCTGCCAAATCCATGGACTTCCGAACCCCGGAACAACTGGTAAGTTTATTTTCCTGACCTCCCACCAAGCTGGACTAACTCAAGGTTATTTTAACGTGAAGAGCCACACACAAACCAAAGCTTATGTAGTGGTCATTACAAAAGTGTGTGTTCCCATTGGCATTCACCTTTTGGGGTGCCCCAGGTACCAGGCAATAAACCCAGCCCTGCCCTGGGACCACACAAACTGATAAGTGCCATGTAGGTATTAATAAGAATTTGTAAAGATTTTATCTCTATCCTGGAAACAATTATGATTTGAAAAGATTAGCTGATCATTTATGAATTGACTAGAATTATTTGATCGTTTGAGTGTTTGACAATCAGATGATACTTGAATTATTTAAGGATTAAATTATGTCCAACTAAATTAGAAATTATGGACCAAGTAACCAATAAGCACCCTAGCTGGGATCTGTTTTGAAAGGAACACCTTTTGCTTTTTACTGTAAACTCCCGGTTGTTTGTTTACAAACAACAGACGATTTTTTTGCATTAGAATTTCACTGAAAGATTTTTTTTAAGTTTATTCATGTATATTTACAACCCAAAGGCATGTTTTTATACTAAAATAGTTTTCGATTTTAATTTTTTAAAGTTATTTATTGGTTACTTGGTCCCAACACCTTTTTTATTTGAATAAGCATAAAGATATTTTGTAAATAAAAACTATTTTCATTTAAATAAACATATATGCATTTCTCTTCTGATTAAACAAAAACTATTTTAATATAAAAACGTGTCTTTTGTTTAAAGTTTTTAAAACTTTAAAAAAAAATTCCTATTGAATTAACAACAACAACATGAAATAACTAATTTTTTTATTATATTGCTCTGTTCAATTATATTAAAGATCAAGCTGTCAACTTGAACCTGAACAACTCTAACATTCCGCTGTTGAAGAAAGGGCCAACTTAGAATCATTCTAATACCACAATACTTGGTAACCCATCTACGGATATATATATAGATATTTATTTTCAATGCAGACCTGTTCCTACCCCTAAAGAAAAGGGAGTTTTTTTTTTTTGCGGGGGGTATACGCCTGACAAAAGCTGAAGAATGAAACAGCTGAAACACAAAAGAAGAGAGAGTTAAATTGTTTGAATAATGTTTAGAATGTTTGTGATATTTCTTAAAGTTATAGACTACGTTGAAAACATTCTTCTTTTCAATAAAATCATTATTTAATAATAATCAAATTTATTGTGTACAGTGCTCAGGTGCACCACAACTCATCAAAGTCTCATGTCTAGTACATAGAATAATGTATTAGTGTCAGGAACATGAACAGTGTACAGTAATAATATACATGTATGTGTACAGTGCTCAGGTGCACCACAACTCATCAAAGTCTCATGTCTAGTACACAAAATAATGTATTAGTGTCAGAAACATGAATAATGTACAGTAATAATATACATGTATGTGTGCATATGTGTGTGGATAGGAGTTTCAGATATAGTGTTGGCAGACTACAGGAAGCATGGAGGCTTTGAAAGATGCAGTGTTTTGGCAGCCCACAACAGATGCAGGCAACTTATTCCATGCCTCGGCAACTCTGAGCAAAAAATGTTTCCGAAAGTCATGTGAGCTATGCTGTCCTCTGACTTTGTAGGCATGCCCATGTGTGTTAGAAACATGAAAATCCAAAAGGTGTTCAAGGTTGCTGTTGTTAAGATTATTAATGACCTTATGAGCGTTTACCAGGTCAGTTACCAGACGCCGGAGTTTTAACGAATCCATTCCAGGGCAGCAAGATGTTCAGAACATGGCAGATGCCTGGTGGAGGGTATTCGTTTGGTTGCACGTCTCTGTACAGTTTCTAGGAGGTTAATGTTCAGTGCGAGATAAGGGTTCCAGACTGGTGATGCAAATTCCAAGTATGGCTGCACCATAGCTTTGTACAGCTTTAAATAGATAGCTGGTGAGGGGCTGACAAATGTCTTGCTGAGCGACGCCAGGGCGCCCTTGGCCTTCTTGACAATGTAAATCACTGCTGACAGTAATACCCAGATCACATTCACAAGAAGATTCCTTGATATTAGTGTTGTGGAGGAGTATATTTATGATGGGGTTTTTCCTCCCAAAATGCATGGTGGTACATTTGTCCATGTGGTTGTTTTAGTCTACTAAGTATTTTCAGAGGAAAAACATCAACTGTAACGAGGATATGTTTTAGCAGAAACTGATTTCTCTACATTAGGAATTATGGAAGTAAAAGAGACTAAAATTTAGTAACTAATTTTTATCTTTTTGTTAGTGGAAAAATATCAGCAATGAATAACATCATTTATAACTGTGTATAAAATGAAGTGCCGATATACCAAAACTCAGATTTATACAACTTTTATCTTTTTTAAGGTTGTGAGTCAACAGAAGAAATATGGAAGGGGAGGAGGGGGAGGCAGTGGACCAGTTGCAGCTCCAAGTTCTTCTGGAGCTGGGAGGAAATGTCTTGGAACAAGGTAAGATTTATAAATTAACATGGAATTTTTAAATTTGCTATAACAGTGAAAATACTGTCAATATTATTCAAAAATAGTTGTGTGTGTGTGTGTATATATATATATATATATATATATATATAAATGGCCTTCTTCTGTGAAGAAGTTACAATTACCATATCACCATATATATATAATCTTCATACGATGAGTGCTATTTACACAGTAGCATTGCAACCAACAAAGCCTTCATCAGATGATGACTCTGGGTTCAGGCATGATTTCAGGATTGAAGCATCATTACCACTAACACAGAGCGCCCCGGCAATATCTCATGATACCACCAGACTTTGTCAGTTTGATATCACATTGTAGGATATATATATATATATATATATATATATATATATTCAGATAATCTGAAATGAAACTAAAATAGAATTTCTTTTTTGTTAGCTACATTTAATTTCCACTACTAAACCCAGGAAATGATAGTTGTTAATGGAATATCTGATAACCGATAACCTTATATGATATTTATTTTCTATATTGACTTGTGACAATCTGATCGTTTCAGTGTTATTTCATCTGTTCAAGTCAAAATTAAAGAGATAATTATTTTGCTCCCCATAACAAATAAAATAACATCAAAGCAATTTGTCTGATTGTTGTCAGTCCATATATATATATATATATATATATTAGGTAATCTGAACATTAGCTACATAAATGAGAGTAACCTCCCCTTGTTTCTTTCACATTGAGGAACCCATGTGTTTTGGTTGGCCATTTTCATTTCACTGTAAATCTACACTGAAAATATGAATTTGTTTGAATGAATACAACTGCATGTTTTAACATGAAAATATCATATGATATTTTCGTGTTAAAACATGCAGTTGTATTGATTATGGTGAAATGAAAATGGTCGACCAAAACAGACGGCTTCCTCAAAGTGAAATAAACATGGGGAGGTTACTCTCATCTATTTTTCAGATTACCATAATATTAGATATAATTTTAAGCTGGTTTTAAAATATATGAGCACTCTATATTTCACAGGGAAGTCCCTGTGTCAAAATGGCTGACGTTCTAGACTGCAACATTGTAATGAGCAAGTTCAAATTCCAGTCACGCTATTACATTCACTTACAGACTAATACTCTTGGGGAAGGTATGACATCCCTCCTCCACCTAACTATGGGTTAAATGGTACCACTAGCCATTCTTGTAGAAGAATGGCTAACTGTCAACTGGGCTGTAGAATACGCCAACTGCATCTCTGCAGAGGAGTAAGACCCCTCCCCCCAATGGGGCTATATGTTGGCCATGGGTAGCAATCCATGATTCTTAAGGACTGAGCAGTCCTTACTTTGTTAGACAGGCACTTGGGAGACCGCATCCGATCAATCAGCTAGTCACGTCAAGCCCTAGTACTGTATTGCTCTTATGGCAAACACCTAACCCTTTTTATCATATATATATATTTACCAACTCCTCCGCACGAGCAGGATATGACACAAAGTCAATTTCTTAAGCGGAGTTCAACGGGTTTGAATTCAGAGTTTTCCTTCTCCTAGACTGGTTACCTAGCCATGGTTAAAGAACCCAGTCTGCCCTGCTATTTACCCATAGCTGGAGGGAGAGTCGGATTCATACCTTTCCCAAGGGTATTAGCGCTAAGTGAAATGCAATTAACACGTCCAGGATTTGAACTTGGGGTGACAAGTCCATTTCCCATGACTTTAACCATTACACCACGCGCTTCCTTTTTATCATATATGTGCTAGAAATGGTGGCTGAGGGTCTTAATGCCCAGGGTATGATGTTAAACTGCATCTAGTGATGAGGTTCCAATTCTGGAGCTCCAGGGAGTATGGAATATCCCTTCATTGCCATTATACCCAAGTCCACTCTAACTCAGAGTGGTCATACCTGGGTTCCCTCTATGGGTTAAATAAATTAAAAAATATGTTTTAAAAAAAAATGAGCCTAAAAAAATTTGAATACCAACAAGAATGAATAAAAAAAAATGTCTTCAGCATAAAATAACCCAACAAGGGTTGACATGCTGTGTAAGATCCAACCAACCAACAAGAATGACTTTGGCATTAAATGACCCAAGCACGTTGATATGCCATTAAACAAAGAAACCAAAGCAAATCTATATTTCACATGAAAACAAAAAGTTTAAAATATATTTTTTTAATTTAGAATATATAATTTTTTCAATTCAAAATTTTTTTTTTTTCAATTTAAGATATATATAATTTATTTTTTTAATTCAATTTTTTTTTTCTTTTTCTAGACGAGGTCTTAACAGTAAATTTGTATCTCCTATGAATAGCAGAGATCAGGAAAATTATGAAGGGTAAGTTATGGACAACAGATCCAATTCTTTATTCTTCAAACTATTGACAAATTAGAGCATTGGCCAGATTTTACAAAGATTTATTTTGATAATCGTTTTTACTTTTTCTTTTTGAAAAAATCATGAAGGATTTGAAAAACAAGTTGAATAATTCTATTATAAATAATTGGAATATACATAAGGGATTTTAAAATAACCTGAAAGTTTTTGTTTTTGTTTTTGTTTTTGTTTTTGCTGATAAAAAAAAACATTAGAATTGATGTAACATATGAAAACAATGCAAACCTAAAATAATTTGGTTAAATCCTACTTAACGGACCTAAATTCCACCATCGTATGTCACCCTGCTGAAAGAAAAAAAATACTAAAAATCAAGAAATTAACTGAATTTAATGAAATTTTCAGTGTTGATATAATAATGAATAAACAATATAATGCACCAGTTATTTTATTTGAAAACTCTTACATTTTTTCAGGTCAATTAACTTTGAACTATGTATCTTTGAGGCATAAACAGATTCACAAACATACGTGGTTCAAAGTTAACGGACCTGAAAAAATGTAAGAGTTTTCAAATGAAATAACTGGAGCATTATATTGTTTATTCATTAATATATCAACCCTGAAAATTTCATTAAATTCAGTTAATTTCTTTCGGCAGGGTGACATACGATGGTGGAATGTAGGTCCGTTAAGATTTAACCAATAATTTGTATAACTTATGTTTTGTTTCTTTTTGTAAGGCAGATTTTTATTTTTTAAATATTTTACTAGAGTGAGTCAAAAGTTTTGCAATATTTTGGTAATGTGAAACAGAATTTGTTGATATTATCAACCACAGCACGTACCTACCACAGCTTGAATTGCTTTGTTCACATGATATATGTGCTGAAACTTAGCACATACTAAAATATTGACTTCCCTGTCAGCTGTGGCTGTAGAATACGCCAACTACACCTCTCCAAAGGGGTAAAATCCCCTCAGTGGGGCCCCTCACGTGTATGGTGATCCATAATGCTTAAGGACAGATTCCTGGTGGTTGAACAGCCCATGTCATGCAAACACTCCACTTCTGCCTTTGGGTTAGACAGGCGGATGGAGAGGCCTCCTCTGATCAATCCGCCCTTGCGCCTATATGATTGTTCCAACCCTATTACCCTTATGGCAAAACCCTAACTTTTTTAGAAGGCAGTGTGAGGGTCCAGAATTAAACTGCAACTAATGATAAAGTTCCAATTTTGGAGTTCTGAGAAGTGTGGAGTACCCCATCATCATCACTACTCCCAGGTTCACTCTGACCCGGAGTGGTTGTACCTATTAGAGTCCCATCATGGGTTAGATAGAAAAAAAGTGAGTTTAAAAGAAAAAATTCAAGAATGAATAAAATAAAATGTCTTCAGCATAAAATAACCCAACAAGGATTGACATGCCATAAAATCCAACTAACAACTAAAATATTGAAAACTTCTGACTCACCCTAGGATTCTATTTTGAAAATTTCCTTTTACTGTTTCACACTTGCATTTCTTATTTTTTGTATTTATTTCAATTACATATTTTTTTTGGTTCAATTGCTGCAAAAGTTTCAATAAATTTAAGTTCTCCATAAAAAATGTCTTTTTTAAAAATTTGATTCTAGTGATAATTCCAAGAGATCAAACAATGAAGAAAATGAATGTGTAGATGAACGACTAAAAGGAATTGACCCCAAAATAGTAGAATTGATTATGAATGAGGTAAGATTTATTTACTTACAGGTAATTCCATGTCAAATCATCCAGAAAAACATGTTTTTCTTACATGTCTCCAACGGTTTGTTATATTTGCAAGGATTTTTGGCTGCTGTACCATCCAACCTTCTTTAGGTGTCTTTTGTCAGTGTTGGTAATCTTTAGGGAATTTCAAACTGAAAAAACTTATTGACTCCACAGTAGTGGATTGTTCCCCCCCCCACTCCTGTCCTTGTTCTCTCCCCCCCCCCTCCTGTCCATGTCTTCGGATATGGGCAATTCCATGTCAAATCATCCAGAAAAAAGTAAAATTGTCAACCATCCCCTTTAATTATTCTGAAATTATGTCCAGGTGTAGAATATGTTAAAGTAAGACAATCCCCAAATTTTGAGCTTCCAATTCCCCAAAGTTATGTTGAATTTTAGCTCTCTAAATTTGGGATGGTGCACGAAAAATGGTGACTTTTAGTAATCTATTTGTGTATGTAAAATGATTTCAAGAGCCTCCCTACTCCTAAAAATTGGTTTGTAGAAGCTTTTTGGTCCAAGGAATTCAGAAATGCTATCAACATGCATATTTATGTTATAAGTATTTCCGTTCAGCCATTGAATATGGAGCAAAATAACTGTCAGAGTGCAATAGAAATGATCAGGATTATGTTGGTAGTTGGATATATTTGAAATAATGTAGAAACAACACATTTCCGTTGTATCAGTCATATTGCTTTCAAAATTCTAACGCCAGAATTTTGCAGGTGATATGATTGATACAAACGAAACTCACTTGGTTGACTTTTATAAAGTAAAACCTTATGACAATGAAAAATATTTTTAAATAATTTGAAAATAAATTTAGGTAAAACTACTTTGTCCATTGATAAGTGGGGAAGAAATATTTTTTACAAAATAGTTGGTATTAAGGATTTAAAAAAAAATTAACTCATGTACACAATTTCATTTAAGGGACCGGGTTAGCTCAGTCGGTAGAGCGTTCGGCTAGAAACCACAAGGTTCCTAGTTCGATACCGGTCCTCGCCAACTCAGCGTATGAGTAGCACAGGGATCTGTGCAGTAAAGTAAGGAGCTGATGGTAGGTGTGGTGCTCCACCCCAGACGCCAAAAACAATCTCCTTGGTCTAGCGCTATTGAAAAGGGGATAGACTCCCTCACTGACTGGCTGATACTGACTTTAGGCCGCCCCAACGACTTTACTTTTACTTTACTTACACAATTTCTAATTCAGATGTTAAATGACTTAAATGAAAGGTGAATTTCTATTACCTTTATTTTACAAGTTATTTTATTTATATATTATATATATATATATATTTTATATATTATATTATTTTATTTTACAAGTTACATTTGATAAATGTAGTTGGTAGCAGAATGTATATATCTATTATCATATTAAAGCTGAATTAATCAACTTTTGCTTCCTTTTTTACTGTTTAGTTTAATGATACGAAAATTTATACTAAATTATTCCTTACTTTTAGGATTGAATTAAGTTTGAAAAAAAATTCTCTTTTAATTGGTTCTAATTAATCATAATTTGCAATTAAGTCAAAAACCAACCAATCTCTTACTTTACTCTGTGTCTATCTCTTTCTTCCCCTCTATGTATCTCTTGACTACCTCCTTGTTATATAATGTTAGTTACTCTGAAGAAAGAGAGAGAGAGACATACACACAGGAGAATTTGAAATGTATTTCTATGTTAAATTTCACAACCAGCAACCTGTAGCTTAAATGAGTTCAAACATTTACTTTCTTAGAAAGCTAACAAAATGATTTTAAGGTTTCGTCCGGCCATATTTATTTTTTTTTAAAATTTTATTCGCTTTGCTAACTCCCTTTTCCCTAATCTCAATTATCTACCCAGAGCTGAATGGGTGACCCAATGAGTCACGTTTTGTCTAGTATTATTATATACTGAGGTTGAAAGGCATGAGAGAATTATGCCTAGGATTAAAATAATAATCATTTACTGAATTATACATTTTTATATTAAATTTAGTGCATTTAAGTTACAAATCTAAAATGAATTGTAAATCTCTTACCTTTTTATATTTGTTATTGTTAATTACAACTGATATGTATATATATATGTATATTTATTTCATAAGATAATGGACAATGGTCCAGGTGTGAATTGGGATGACATTGCTGGACTGGAATTTGCAAAAAAAAACATCAAAGAAATTGTTGTGTGGCCTATGCTTCGTCCGTGAGTATTAATTTGATGGCCAGGAATGGGTAATCTGAACATTAGCTACATAAATGAGAATAACCTTCCTTTGTTTATTTCACTTAATAACAATTAAGTTCATTTCAAATAATACACAAGCACAATTAAGAACACATTTTATGATATTTTTGTTAAAACATACAGTTGTATTGATTCGAACAAATTCGTATTTTCAGTGTAGATTTACAGTGAAATGAAAATAGCCAACCAAAACAGACGGATTCCTCAGTGAAACAAACAAGGGGAGGTTACTCTCATTTATGTAGCTAATGTTCAGATTACCCTTTTTTTATATCTAGAAATATGATTATGAATTTTGTAGAAAATGAAAGTTTTTAAGATTATCCTCAACTGATTTTGTATTCTTTGTTGTTTGTAATGAAATGTTGGTAGATGGTTCTGTGTATGACACTAAACTGCATTTAGTGGTGAAGTTCCAATTCTGGAGCTCTGGGGAGTGTGGAGTACTGAAGTAAAGCCAACAATCAAAAAATTAAGTCCAACCATTTATTTTTCACTCGTCAGTCCACTCAAAAAATCAAGTCCTTGGTCAGATGAACAATAAACACCACTTTCTCCGACTATCGCCTGGTTCAGTCTGCCCCAGTGTGAGCGACTGCCTGCTTTTATTACAGCTCACCCAGCTACCATGCAAATTACATCTTGTGCTGTTCAAGGCTTTCGTGCATGGCACAGGCGATTCTTTGCTGCTTATGTTGGGTGAATCAGATATGTCCATTACATTACTCCCAGGTCCATTTTGACCCGGAATGGTAGTACCTGTTAGGGTTCCATTTATGGATTAGATAGTTTGTTTTTTTTAAATAATGAGTTTTAAAAAAAATGTTCAAAAAATATTTTGAATACCCATCAAGAATGAATAAAAGAAAAACGTCTTTGGGATAAAATAACCCGACAAGTTTGACATGCTGAAAAGTTCAACCAATCAACATCTGTTGGTAGATTCAAGAACCATTTTAGAATATCTAAAAGATAACAATACAAGGATTCTGAATTTTTGAGATGAGGCTTGATAATTAGTATTATTTGTATTATTTGGACTATTGTCCTCATCTTGATTGTTATCTACACTATTTCTCTGAATTTTTGAGATACTGTCGCTTCTTGAGAAGCCTACAGTATATATATTTACCAACCCCTCCACACGAGCAGGATGTGACACAAGGTCAATTTCTTAAACAGAGTTCAACAGGTTTGAATTCAGAGTTTTCCTTCTCCTAGACTGGTTGCCTAACCAAGGTTAAAGAGCTCAGTCTGCACTACTATTTATCCATAACTGGAGGGAGAGTAGGATTCATACCTTTCCCAAGGGTATTAGCGCTAAGTGAAATGTAATTACCACATCCAGGATTTGAACTCGAGGCGACGAGTCCATTTCCCATGACTTTAACCATTACACCATGAAGCCTACAGTATATGTGTGTTGTGACAATATCCTTCTGCATCGTCATCTTTTATTTAGAAAAAGAAATATATGTGTATCTTTTATATTTTACAGAGATATATTTACTGGCTTACGTGGTCCACCGAAAGGATTGTTACTTTTTGGTCCTCCAGGCACAGGGAAAACTTTAATTGGTAACAATTAATTTCTTTAATTGTTTACTTATTCATCTAGATTCATATTCACAGTTGATTAAAAACTTAATATTCACAAAAATAATATTTACCATATTTGACGGCATAAAAGAAACACGGGTATATAAGACGCAACCCCATTTCAGCAGGTCAAATTCAGGAAAAAAAGTTTTTTGTGTATTTAAGCATATATTGTTGAAAACAGTCTAGCTGTGCATTACACAAGCAGAAACATAGCTGTATAAAAGCAACTTGGCAGTACAGGCAAGCAATAAGCATACACAAGACATCTCAATAGCAGGAAATAATAATAATAATAATAATAAAATTAATAATAATAAAACTTCAAACTTCACCTACGATGTATAAGACACAGGGCAATTCTTTTAGCCAAAATTTTGGAAAAAAAAGAGTGTCCTATATGCCGTCAAATACAGTACTTTTTGTTTACTTTAACTGATCACTAAGCAGATATATTTCAAGACTTCAAGAGACACATGACTGAAATCAGATTTGGTTTGGTTTCTTTGTTTAATGGCATATCAACCTTTGTGAGTTATTTAATGCCAAAGCCATCCTTGTAGAAGAAGAGTAGTGATACTAGTTAACCCATAGCTGGAGGGATGAGGGTATTCATACCATTCCCAAAGATATTTGTCCGAAATTAATTGTAATAGTGCAAGTGGAGTTCAAATTCCCTAACTACAATGTGACAGTCAAGTATTTTATCCACTACATCATGTCATTGGCATTTCAGTCTCGGAAGACTATGATATAGTTTTTGTGCCCCTGAAGTTACAGCACCTCCTCTGACTGAAGTCCAGTGTTTGAAAAACATTCTCGACCACAGATGTTGCATGTGAAGGCTGTTCCTGAAGATGTTGATGTGCCGGTGCTTTGTTGCCGCTGCTTTCTTCTGGACCAAGAGGTCCAGAAGAAAGCAGCGGAAATTGATTGTAATAGTGCAACTGAAGTTGAAACTCATTTACTACAGTGTAACAGTCCAGTTGTATTTCCAAGAATAACAGACAATAAAAAATCTGGGAAGAGTCCCTGTAGCATAATGAATAACTTGCTGGACTCTGAGATCGTAATGAACAAGTTCAAACTCTAGTCTCACTATTACGTTCACTTTTGGACTAATACTCTTGTAGACTCCTGAATATCGTACTTTTTTTCTTAAGCGTAAATGTTGTCTATTTTGAAGTTTTCCGTGGATACCACCAATTTTCCCCGTGAAATTTACCCCCCCACTATATTTAACATAATTAAACTTGCATAAAGGTTAATATTATCTTGAATTCTTTTTATTGACTCGAAAGAAGAAGCATTAAACAAACTCCAAATGATTTTTTTTAAATTTTTTCGGCTTACAAAAATAATGAAAATTATAAACAAAAAACAATGTTTACATTTTTGAACCGTTAAATCAATTGAAATTTAACATAGCCAAAAACAAGTTATAACTAAGGTTTTTGTTTTAATTCTATGAAAAAAATTAATGGTTCAAATATCTCGAAAATTTCCATAATTACTTACTTTTGGATGAATATATGTCTGAAATATTTTTTTTTTCTAAAAAATATATTAGGGGAAATATTTTTTATGAGGTCTACTCCCCCTATATTATTTTATGTAATATGAAAAAATGAACGGCAAAAACGATTTTTACTTTTTTCAATAAAGATAAGAGTCTAGATAATTATATCAGAAGATTTTATAAGTTTCAATGGCAAAGATTTTTAATAAAAGACATATATTAATAGGCATTCATTTGGCCGCTTTTTTTTTCCACCCTTTTTTTTTACAAATTAAAGTCATCTTTTTCACCTTGGGGAAACCTACCTATTGGGAAAGGTATGCACTGTCTTACCCTGCCCAGCTATGGGTTAAACAATGCCACTACCATTCTTCTTCAAAGATGGCTTTGGCATTAAATAACCCACAAAGGTTGATATGTGCCATTAAAAAAGAACTATACTAAACATAAGATGTCTGAGAGTGAGATACATAATATTTGTGAAAGCACCAAATTAAAATGTCAACCTAATTAGCTAACAATTAGATATGTCCAGTAACCTATTATAATAAACTGCTGTGTGTATTTGTATATTTTTTGTTTGTGATACTTGACTCTTAATGTCCTATACCACTTCATTCCACTTGGCCAGAAATCACATTCATTTTCCTAATCCACTCCAAATGATAGCCTTTGTTTAAATGTAATATTAAACAAATTTAGAAGTCTTTGATTTATGGGAAATAACAGGTAACTTTAAATGGAAAGGCCATTTTTAGCCATTTTTTGATAAATCCTTAGAGGAATAAAGCCTTAGACTTAGAAAATTCTCAACAGGATGTTAAGAGTTAAGATAACTATTAAATGTTGATTATAGAGTAGTTTCCCTTCTGCTTTTATTTATTTGTAAAATTGTAAAGGGGAACCCAACAGGTCACTTGGGTTATTCTACTGAGAGATCAATTTGTCCATATAAATCAATCAATCTATATAGACAGATTACAGAATTGAATATCTCTTCTCATAAAACCTTTTGTATAGGCTGTGTATTTTTATTACTTTTTTTCCTCTTTAAGTATTAAATTTCTCTCAGTTAATGTAAGATTGTACCAAATTGATCTTTTTATAATGTAAAAATGTTTTTATACTTTTTTCTTATTTTACAGGCAAGTGTATTGCCAGCCAATCAAAATCTACTTTCTTCAGTATTAGTGCTTCATCATTGACATCTAAATGGGGTAAGATTATTTTTTTAGAACACTTTCTGAACTTTAATATAAACTTATTTTGCTGGTATAATTATGAAATTGAGAATGTTATTATAATATCTGCAAGTTGCCCGTACCTGTAGTACATTGCTATATAGCAAGACCACATTTTTTTTTTTTAGAACTAACTGGGATAGAAAGATATGCTCTTTCATTCTTGCTTTTTGTTGTACAGGGTTATTACATTGCTATATAGCAAGATGACAACAATTTTTTTTGGTAATCTGAACATTAGCTATACAATGAGAGTAACCTCCCTTGTTTGTTTCACTTTGAGGAAGCCGTCTGTTTTGGTCTGACATTTTTCATTTCACCGTAAATCTACACTGGAAATACGAATTTGTTTAAATCAATACAACTGAATGTTTTAACACGAAAATATAAAATGTGTTTTCTTAATTGTGCTTGCGCATTATTTGAAATGACTTAATTGTTATTAGAAAACATTTTATGATATTTTTTGTGTTAAAACATGCAGTTGTATTGATTCGAACAAATTCATATTTTCAGTGTAGATTTACGGTGAAATAGAAATGGCCTACCAAAACATATGGCTTCCTCAAAGTGAAATAAACAAGGGAGGTTACTCTCATTTATGTAGCTAATGTTCAGATACCTTTTTTTTTTTTTTTTGAGAACTGACTCAAGGTATGTTGTGTGGCTCTTTATGCTTTTTTTTTTTTTTTTTTTTTTACCATTCTTGTTTTATTTCTTTCAGGTGGTGAAGGTGAGAAGACTGTCCGTGCCTTATTTGCAGTTGCTCGATGTCATCAACCAACTGTCATTTCATTGATGAAATTGACTCCTTATTATCTCAGCGAAGTGATAATGAACATGAATCTTCCAGAAGGAAAAAAACTGAGTTTCTTGTTCAACTGGTTAAAAGAGTTCACTTTTTTCCTTACACAATTTTTTGTATTTTCTCATTGATTTGAAAGTTTCCATCAGAAAAGAAATTTAGTTTAAAATTTACTTTTACAATCCAATATGTGATTCACACAATTTATTTAGGTACTACACTAATAAACATTTATATCTCTAAATGAATATCTTTCAATGTTTATGTTGTAGAGAAGTTTAAACATTACAGCTCAACATTAAAAATGTGAAAATGTTCTTCAATAAAATTGATAATGACAAAAATATTCTTTAATAACAATTGATAATGATAGAAATGTTATTCCATAAAATCAATAATTGATAAAAAAAGTACCTCTTGAAAATTGTAGACTATATTCAAAATATTGTCAACAAGTTGAGAAGAGTCATTGATATTCTGAAAAAATTCAAGTCATTTTTACAAAATAAATATTCACTATGTAATTTTACAAACAGGAAAATATTTGCATGTTTTATTCCACAAATATCACTGAATATTAACAGAATTATACTGACTTTTTGTTTTTGCTGCTAAAATATTGATTCCCTTCTGTTAAGTATCTGGCTGCCATCCTTGGCCAGTTGAAGAACTTAAAGTAAATAAGTAAGTCCTGAGTTATAGAATCCTTTGGCAAGTGAATAAGTCCCGTGATACAATCCTATGTTCCGTCGTCCTAGAAGATCCGTAGTAATTGATAGTATGACCAGAAAAGGCCAGTAATAAAATATAATAGCAGCAGCAGAGCTCTG
Source organism: Doryteuthis pealeii (assembly GCA_023376005.1). NCBI lineage: Eukaryota > Metazoa > Mollusca > Cephalopoda > Myopsida > Loliginidae > Doryteuthis > Doryteuthis pealeii. The sequence goes on from JALAJA010000837.1 coordinate 31,491, forward strand.
CCAGTGATTGGACAAGAAGTTGGTTCACATCGTTGTCAGCGAGTCTATAAGTACAAGTGGCCATCTGGTACGGTGTGTACCAGATGGCCATTGTTATTCGGAAAAAAACAACAACTTTAGTAGCATTTTTCTTTTCTGTTCTTTTCTTTCTTTTTTTTTTGTATGTGTACTGTTCATTTTTCTATCTTAAAAGAACAAAACTATAAAAGCATCATACATCAAAAATGTATTTTAATTATGGTAGTGTAATGACAAACGATAACACCAACAGACTTTGGAAAGCTTTATTTCTACTTAGAATAATTGGTTACACTTACTGAGAGTTTATATTGTCTACTATTCGTTAGAGAGTTCTCCAAAAGGAAAGTAATCATAAATATGGAGTAACTCTCATTACTTATTATAGGTAGAAATGAAAATATGATATCAAGTGAAATTAAAAAGAGAAAAATAGGCTTAAAGTACTATATAATAATAATTCTGAGTTTAATTCTACTTGTACATTAGTAATATACATTTGTATTTCTTATAAAAAAAGAATTCAAATATCTTCAAAGTTTTGTATTTTGATATGAATCATAATTGTTAGTTGATGAATGATAATTATTTGGAACGTATTTAGTCAATCACTTTGAATTTAATTCTGTTCTTGCTTGTTGATATTCATAAGATGTAATTGTAGTAATGGATGTGTTTAAATGTTCCAACAACCCTGCTATGTGGTATGTTCCAACATTATATGCATATCAATAAAATTATATAATTTATGAAACTTATGGTCCTATTACCAATCTTAGTATTTTAGTTATATTTGCCTTGTATTATCAACAATATCACAATATCTAAGAACTTTAATTATTCTATTAGGATTCATTCATGGCTGGAATTTACAAAATATAATTGTCTTAATTTATATGCAACTCTGCATTCTGGGGAAAAATGTTTCATTTGTTTTTTTTTGTTTTGTTTTTTTTTCAAACATGGATGGACACAACAGAATCTGAAGAAAGATTTATTAATTATCGGTGCTTAAACAACAGGTTAAAAAATATTTTCATCTTCTATATATGAATTGTACGAGGGCGCTGTGGGTGGCAATGGTTAGAGTCTGTAGGAAAGTGCTGTCGTTCTGAGTTCAAATCCTAGACGAAACTGGTTTGCATTTCACATTTTTACCAATGAATACCCTTGGGGAAGTATGAATCCAAGAACTATACTCCCTCATAAAGCTATGGTAAATAGTAGGGCATGACTGGGGCGCTTCAACTTGGTAAGGCATCTTGTCTGGAGAGCGGGAAAACTCTGGGTAATTCAACGTCTGTTAAACTCACTTAAGAAATTGACTTGTGTGTGCATCTGCTCTGCAGTAGGGTTGATTAATGAATATATATATATAGTATATTAATATATATATATAATAGTATCGTCAATCAATACCCTTGAATAGTGTCATCAAAAGTCAAAAGGGAAAATCCAGCTTTCCATGCATGAAATCATTTTTCTTGAGGATTGCTGTAAATCGCATCGCTTGCCGTATTACCTGGACACGA